>WEDG01007166.1:0-66512 GCA_017591395.1 Schistocephalus solidus
GCAAGTTGAAGAATTAGACTTACAAGCATCTGCTGTACTACCTCTCTCTCTCTCTCTCTCTCTCTCTCTCTCTCTCTCTCCTCTCTCTCTCTCTCTCTCTCTCTCTCTCTCTCTCTCTCTCTCTCTCTCTCTCTCTCTCTCTCCTCTCTCTCTCTCTCTCTCTCTCTCTCTCTCTCTCTCTCTCTCTCTCTCTCTCTCTCTCTCTCTCTCTCTCTCTCTCTCTCTCTCTCTCTCTCTCTCTCTCTCTCTCTCTCTCCTCTCTCTCTCTCTCTCTCTCTCTCTCTCTCTCTCTCCTCTCTCTCTCTCTCTCTCTCTCTCTCTCTCTCTCTCTCCTCTCTCTCTCTCTCTCTCTCTCTCTCTCTCTCTCTCTCTCTCTCTCTCCTCTCTCTCTCTCTCTCTCTCTCTCTCTCTCTCTCTCTCTCTCTCTCTCTCTCTCTCTCTCTCACTCTTCGGTTCCAGAAGATAGTGACTGCAAACTTCTGTCACTCATATTAATACTCTTTTGTACTAAAACATACAAAAGCAGGTAACCTTGGCCTTTACTTCTCAACAACATTTTTTGGCATCAGGAGGCATCAGCTTTTACCTGAAACTATCCTGTTTTCCGTTCATAAAGCATAATCAAATCCGTTTAACCTCCAGAAAATGCAGTACGCTACGCAGCTTACCCTAATAAAAAATTGGCCACCCCGTGTAAGTCAGATTGCTGATTCATATTTCCAGCGTTGCATCACCTATTGTAGGTAGTGTATACTTTATGTGCCCCCTAA
Organism: Schistocephalus solidus; assembly: GCA_017591395.1. Taxonomy (NCBI): domain Eukaryota; kingdom Metazoa; phylum Platyhelminthes; class Cestoda; order Diphyllobothriidea; family Diphyllobothriidae; genus Schistocephalus; species Schistocephalus solidus. Next base: position 771 of record WEDG01007166.1, read on the forward strand.
ACGGGCCACGTGGTAGATGCGTTGGACCAACACGGGAGCCACATTAGGGCACGGCAGGCGTTATTCGGGTGTGGTGGCACGCCTTGGGACGGCTAGGGCTTAGGGGACCCAGCCGCGCCAGCCAACTGCGTCCTCTTCTGCCTCCGGTCTTCTTGACTCTGTCTTGACACCGGGTTCAGGTGGGGGAGGAGGAGAGAGTGCGGTAGCTGCAACGCAAGGCTACTATCACTTAAAACTAATTCACGCGCAAGTCACCGTCCCTGCACCACCCTTCCATGGAGCATACGGTGGACATCGTCGGACTTCGACGGTCGAACTGTCGTGTGCCTATATGGGCCACGTGGTAGATGCGTTGGACCAACACGGGGGCCACATCAAGGCACGGCATGCGTTATTCGGGTTACGCTCTGCTAACAAATGCCGAACATGGGAGGTGTGGTGGCACGCCTAGGGGCGGCTAGGACTTAGGGGACCCAGCCGCGCCAGCCACCTGCGTCCTCTCCCGCCTCCGGTTTTCTTGACTCTGTCTTGACACCGGGTTCAGGTGGGGGAGGAGGAGAGAGTGCGGTAGATGCAGCGCAAGTCTACTATCACTTTAAACTAAATCACGCGCAAGTCACCGTCCCTGCTCAACTTTCCCATGAGCATACGGTGGACATCGTCGGACTACGACGGTCGAACTGTCGTGTGTGTCGTATACTTTATACCACATCAGGGAGCGTGCCGTAAAGGCCACACAGATAAGGGGCCGTTGCAGTCTAACTTTCAGTCCTTATACGGTCCGAGTCATCCCGTTAGTTAGCAGCCTTCCAATTCATGTCGTAGCCTCGTAATGGATTCCAGTGTAAAACACTTATAATCCCGGGACATGCACTAATTTGTCGTTCTCATTCTCCCTTCCATCTCTCTAACAACAGACGACTCTTTCAAACTGTCAACAAGTCGGTGATTCGAATCAGGATTGCCATCTTAAGCATGTTCTAGTAAAAAGTCGTTTTCTTACGGCATTAAAATCTGCGGTCCCTCTCCTGTGGTGAACTCTAAAACTGACATCATGAGCACAATTGTCATTGGCATTGAGGATTATTCAAAACCACGATGGGTCATTCTGCCTTCCATAGACGCATTCTGGTTGGAAGAAGACTGTGTTTTGCATATCACAGATGCCAGGCGAAACACAATTATGAAGAATCTATTTACGACATCGCTGGCTGAGGGTTATTGGCTTTTGTATTAGACAACAGTCTGCTTGACCGCGTAGCTGCTAAAAACACACCGTCGTGTTTACAACTGAGTGAATGAACCCACAAACAATAAATTATGCCACGAAATTGTATTAACATACTAGTGGTTAACCTATCGAGTTGAAAAATGTTCCATTCGCTCAAGTTGCCTCGAGTCTTATCTACGGCGCTCTGTCGGCGTTATTTCATTTTGATAAAAACACTTATCTTCAAATAAATGTAGATGATAAAGGCAGATCCCTCAGTTCAAAGTGCGCGATTCTCTAGGGAAAAAAATGTAGACTACGTTTTGCTTTGTGGGAAAGACTCCGCAGTAACATTCCGGTAGGCCACTCCAATGTCTTTTATTTTTATAGCAGCTATGCAATGCATTCTAGATCGTACGTTCACTCACCTTCAATATTCCGAATTGCGGCAGTTTCGTCAAGGTAAACACCCGATTGCCATGAATGGCTCAACCAAGTCATCTGTTTCCTATGCTACTTAAGTTTAAAACAATAACGGTATACTTGCTGTCGACATGTACCAAACGAATTAATATCATGTTCTTCGCCAGTCCATCAAGCCTGATATCTAACGAGCACGCTCTGCAGCAGTTGTGTTGGAGGAGGCTGTAATCGGCTAAAGCTATCACTCATTCCATTCATCTATAATACTAGATTAATTGTTGTGAAGTTAGTACGCGGCACTTCAAAAGTTCATTGAAGACACATGGTTAATTATGAGTGAGGTTAATTCGTCGTAGACTTTTGCGCCTAAAACGTATCCACTGTTCTTAAGTTCCCTACATGTCTCATACCTTTCACGTAAGGCCGTCCAGAAGGAAGCCACTTCAATACAAATAGCATAAAAAGGAGAGATGTTGAAAAGAGAAGAAGATGCCGAAGACGAAGAAGAAGAATAATACAGAGAAGAAAATGGGTGGGAATGAAGAAGAGGAGGAGGAAGAAGAAGAAGATGATGATGAGGAGGAGGATGCTGATGATGACGATGAGGAGGAGGAGGATGCTGATGATGATGATGATGATGATGATGATGATGATGATGATGATGATGATGATGATGATGATGATGATGATGATGATGATGATGATGATGATGATGATGATGATGGGGAGGAGGATGAGGAAGAGGATGAAGTGGTAGGAGAGAAGGAGCATAATCTGCCAAAGCCTGAGAAATCCGCACTATACGGAGTAGTTTTTACGCTTGGCTTATCGATGAGTGCGTGGTCCGTTCACGATGTGGGCCCCCATTACGTCAGACACGTGCATCGCTTCCACTCGCATGCTCTACCTTCCCCCGTTCCTTCCCCACCTCCACTCACAAGGGCCACATCCTTCCCCATCCCTTCTCACTGCCACCCCGCCTCAGCCTCAGCCGTGTCCAGTGACCCTAAGGTCGGAACTGCTTAGTATTTCACGCGGACCTCCTTCATGAACACGCCTCCATTAGCCATATTATCAGTTAGTATCAGAAGCGCCTTGACAAGTCAGATTCAATAATCCCCCCCCCCGCTCCCCTCCGTCCTGATCGGATCAGGTGACGCGTGAATATGAGATCTACTGAAGGATGATGATGAAGTCTCCTGCGCACACCAGGGGATCAGACACGCGCAATGCTGTCATCGTCCTGCGTCTGCCCACGAGCAACTCAAATGACATTTCGGCTACCAGTCCATCCTGTCCTCTCCCCCCCCCCCCTCGAGCCATAATCGGATTTAAACGGGAACACGAATTTGTATACGAGAACGGTGGGATCGGCCCTAGGGTGGAGCGGATTTCAAGATGGACATATTTAATTACCTCTACTGTATCCTATCTGGATTGCGGGTAGATGTTAGTCTCTTGAGATGATCGAAGTATGGATCCTGAAAAGGATACATTGCCTATAGTGACATCGGTAACTAGGCCAAGCAAGTCTAAAGATTGTATGACCCAAAGAGCGGTCCATATGATCTAAAACGTCAGGAGTCAGCGTTGGTTAGTAGGTAAGCTTATAAATACAGCTCTAAAATTTGGTTCTGTCAGCTTTGCAAAGGTACAGCAAAGCTGGTATTTCCTTTTTATGCGGAGAAATCAGCCTAGCTACCGGGAATGCAATTGAATCGTACATGAAAAATTGATGTTCCTTCCGGTGCGATGGCTGATCGCTATGGAACTGCCTATGAGAGCTCTAGATTGAGAATGTCGGTGAACCTCTTCCACCATAGTTAATATTCCAGAGCACAACTAACGGAATGACACACTGTTGGCTAAATGTTAAGGCGTTGAATGTTGTCTCAACGATCAAGGAATCCAGGTTCGATTTGTAGATCATGTAAACCGGTGGTTGTGTGCGACTGGCTGAAGACGGTCATTCCAGTCTTCCTTGTCTTTGTTGGCCATACTTCCAGCTGGTGAGGGCTTGAAGGGACAAAAGAGCATTTTGTTTTAGAATATACAGGCGCAGCAGGACGAGCATGTCCCGTAAGCTCATCAGTGGGCACTCTCCAACTATACAAGAGACTAACAGAGCATCAAGTTCTCTCGCTCTCTCATCACCATCGCGAAATCCTGATAAGACCGCGTCTAGGGAACTGACGATGAAATTGGAGCACGTGCGAAAAAGTTGGCGGTCATGTTTGGACTCGAACCCATGACAACAAGGATAATGCTTGTTTACAGCCAGCTACAAGGCCCCAACAGGAGCGTTGAATTTGATCGCATTTGGGGCAAGTTACTCGCCAAGCCTTCTGCAACTTATTAAATCAACCATTATTATTATTATTATTATTATTATTATTATTATTATTATTATTAAATCAACCATTTCTGATATAGTTATATGACTGTCCTACGAGGACATGCACACCCTCCTGGCGACTCTGCCAAAGGCGGACAAATTGATTTTCCTTGGTGAATTTAACGCACGCATCGGGGCAGACCGCGCTGCCTGGCAAGGAGAGCTGGATCCCTACGGTCTAGGTGGCTGCAACGATAACAGCCTCGTCCTTCTGCGAACCTGTGCGGAACCCTGTCTCCTGCTGACAAACACCTTCTTCGCCTTCCGACGCGGGAGAAGGCCACGTGGATGCACCCTCGGTCGCGGCGCTGGCAGTTGCTGGACTATTTTCGGAGGCGAGATTGACAGGACGTGCTGGTGACCAAGGCGAAATGCGATGGCGATGGTTGGACGGATCACTTCCTCGTCATCGCCAAAATGAGGCTCCGACTTCAAACCCGATGAAGGCCCCAAGGTAAGTGACGACCAGGTAAGCTAAATATTATTTTGTTAAATTTGCCTGCTCACTGTTTTAAGTTCAGCAACCAAATAACCCAAAAACTGGAGGAACTGCATGCTTCAGACGACAACGCCATCATAGAGACACGATGGTATGATGCGGAACGTCATCCAGTCCACCGCCCTCATAGTCCACGGACGCGCATGACGTCAACGCCAGGACTGGTTTGAAGACAAGGATGCCAACATCAGCAAATTACTCGCGGAGAAGAATCGACTACACAAAGCGTACATGGACCTTCGGACTGATGCCACCAAAGCAGCCTTCTTCAGATGCCACTGCCTTGTACAACAACGGCTGTGGAGACGCAAGACACTTGGATGATCCGAAAGGCTGGGTAAATCCAAGGGTAAGTGGACCACAACGAAATAAAATAATTATTAAAAGCCATCAAGGCCATCTAGGCTGCCGTATCAAGGGAAATGCACCGTTGGTCAGCTCTGAAGACACAACACTTCTGACAGATAAATCGCAAATTCTGAAACGCCGGACGGAGCACGTCAGAAGTGTCCTCAATTGCTCATCAGCCATCTCCGATGCTGCCATTGACCGGCTCCCTCAAGTTGACACGAACAATGACCTGGATTTGCCGCCTTCCCTACCAGAAACCACCCGAGCCATGCAACAGAGTTCCAGCGGGAAAGCACCGGGATCCGATGCAATCCTGCCGGAAGTCTACAACACGCGGACCCCGGCTGACGGTGGAACTCAAAACACTATTCCAGGAGATGTCGCACCAAGGAAAAGTTCCTAAAGGCTGCAAATACGTAACCATTGCCACTCTCTACAAGTGGGAGGGGAACCGGCAACTCTGCAATAACCACAGAGGCATCTCGTTGCTCAACATCGCCAGGAAGATCTTCGCCCGTATCCTTGTCAATCGTCTGAACGGTCACCTAGAGCTCCCGGAAAGCCAAGGTGGCTTCCGACAACACAGCGGAACAACCGACATAACCTTCGTCACCCACCAGCTACTAGAGAAGTGCCAGGAGATGCGAACCCACCTCTACACTGCCTTCGTGGATCTGACGAAAGCCTGTAACACGGTGAATCGCAAAGGACTTTGGAAAGTCATGCATAAATTTTGCTGTCCCGAGCGGTTCACGCACATGGTGCGTCAGCTTCATGACGGGATGACGGCGCGAGTAATCGAAAACGGGACGGTATCCGAATCATTCGCAGTGACCAACGGAGTGAAGCAGGGCTGCGTAATGGCCCCCACCCTCTTCGATCTCATGTTCTCTGATATGCTGATAGACGCCTACCGTGATGAGCGCCCTGGGATCCGTATCGCCTACAGAACTCACGGACACCTTCTCAACAGTCGGCGTATGCAGGCTTCAACGCGAGTGTCTAGGACTACAGTCCATTACTTGCTCTTCGCGGACGACGGCGCCCTTAACACCGTGACGCAGGAGGACATGCAAAGGAGCATGGACCTCGTCGCCGCAGCCTGCACCAATTTTGTATTGACAATAAATACAGCCAAAACGGTGGTCGTGCACCAACCACCACCCAGTGCGAAATACAATGCTCCCCGAATCAATGTCAACCGCGCTCAAATCAAACATGTGGAAAACTTTGCTTATCTGGGAAGCACGCTGTCACGCAACACGAGAATCGATGACGAGGTTGCCATCGAATCTCCAAAGCTAGTCAGGCCTTCGACCGGCTGCAGGCCTCCGTGTGGAATCGCCACTGTATTCACCTAAACACCAAACTGAAGATGTACAAGGCCGTCGTCTTAACGACACTTCTTTACGGAGCGTAGACCTGGACCGTCTACTCTAACCAAGCCAGGAAGCTGAATCACTTCCATCTCAGCTGCCTCCGCAGACGTGGGCTTTTGAAAATGAGCCGCCATCTTTTCTGCTCTCCATTCTCCATCCTCTTATATATACGTTGATTGGCCTAGTTCACACATTACATACTGTATTTTAACCCTATTTGTTTATTCGAACAACAAAAATGAGGTAATCAGCGCACGACGCTGGCACCATTTTGAAGGAAGTCCAAATTGATCAATATTTTGAGACGCATTCAAGGACGATTCTGCACGGTGATTGGAGGACCTTTTTTGCTGAAATTTTTGGAATTTTTCTTTCAAAATAAAGCGTAGCTCTCTCTCTCTCTCTGAATACTGAAGCTGAGATGGCAAGACTGGATCCCGGACACGGAAGTCCTGGAGTGGACCGCAATCCTCAGCATCCACGCTGTGGTGAGGCAGGTACAACTGCGATGGAGCGGCCACCTGGTGAGCGTGCACAACGGGCGACTACCCAAACGACTTTTCTACGGAGATGTCACTTAGGGTGCTCACCAACATGGGGGAAAAAACGACGCTACAAGGACACTTTGAAGAGATCGCTGCAGCAACTGCAAATCAACCCGGTGGCCTGGGAGGACCTCGCCCAGGATAGACCGTTCTGGAGAAAATCTGTTAAGACTGGTGCAGCAATTCAACAACAATCCCGCAGCATCCACTTCTATCACACCTGCCCCAAACCCCATGACCACGAACACCCCAAACCACTGATAAGAACTTCATTGATGCCCCGACGCCCACGATCACCGACACCTTCCTCGCTCCCCCACCCCTTGTGCCGATTACGGTGACTAACACCACTTGCCCCACTCCTGCCCCCTCAGTAGCCACCGCCGACTTCCTGCCACCTGCTTCCTCCAACCCCACTACCGCCCCCAGTACCGAGCGATGGTGATTCAGTACTAAACTGTCGTCATTGCGATCGCACATTCACCCCACACATCGGCCTGGTAGGTCACTTTCGAATCCATCGCAGAGCCTGGCCAACTAGCGCCTGGAGCACCAACGCACAGCAGAGACCACCATCTCCTATGCCCTCACTGCCTAAGCGTATTCACTCATCGCATGGGCCTGCTCGGTCACATGCGCATCTAGGACAGCGGAATCCACCCCGATGCCAACACATCTAACACGTCTTATACACCCATCAACACTACCCACAGTCCTTCCATGAGCCCGACTAGTAGGACCAGGAGCACAACCCCCGCAGACTCATCACCTCCCGGCCTACCTGTCCTCATTGTCATCGCACATGCACATCACGCATCGGCCTGGTCGGTCACTTGCGAATCAATCGCACAGAGAACGGTGAACCAGTTCCAGGAGCACCAACATATACCCATCGCACCCGACTCCACTGTCTGCACTGCCCACGCACATTTACGCACCGCATGGGTTTATTAGGTCATAGGCGTCTCCATGGAAACCTGCGGTAGAACACCGCCGGCTATACCACAACACTATATCTCTCCTCATCAGTCTCTGCATCTCACATGATCACACACAACACCACACAAAAAAATGCATATCTGATTGAGAGGAATGTATGATCTCCGGCTCCTTTTCCATGTAGCTCATCTGCTGTAGGTGTGATCTGAGCTCACGAATATAATGGTGAGCTAAAAGCCGTGGCTTGGAAGGTTGCCAACTGACGGGAACACTCAGACTGCATGGTCAGCTCAGTTTGTTTTTTGTGTGGAGTTGCTAACTGGTGGACTGAGAGTTGGGCTGCAATGGATCCTTCTTAGTGTGGCCTTTGTGGCACTCCCAATCCGTGGGATCCGAGTCAGGTGCCGCGGCACGCTCAGGGGCGGCTCCAGCCACGCCATTTACCTGTGCCCCCTCATACCTCCGGTCTTCTTGACTTTGTCATGACACCGGGCTCATGTGGGGGAGTAGGAGAGAGTGTTGGAGCTGCAGTGCAAGGCTACTATCGCTTAAAACTAATCTACGCGCATATCACCGTCCCTGCACCACACTTCTGTGGAACATACGTGGACATCGTCGGATTGCGACAGTCGAACTTTCGTAATCTGACTGTCCAAATAGGATATCCTCAAGACGAGTTCGAGTTGGAATCCCAAAAGTCAGTCAAATAAATTTCTCGTCTCAGCGACCGTGTCTACTTCCTCTCCTCCTACGCGGTCAATTTAGAATCCACGAGATGGTTACATGGCTCGCTGAATTAATAGGCGCATATTATTTTTAATAGAAGCTGCACTGGCCTCTGGGAACAAGTCATTCTGTCGACAAATGAACCCATGCAGAGGGCCCTCTTGCCGATGAATGGCAACATCAAGAATATTTAGCTTTTTGTGCACAACCACAGTAGCGGTTGCGAGCTGTCTCTACTCATCCAGAGCAACTACACGCGTGATTCGTATTCCAAGACCCTGTAGATCATATGCGAAACGGTGAATATTCTCGGAATATAGGCAGCCAGATTACGACAGGTGAAGTTTGTTTACATAGATCTGCTGTTCTCTCAATTTGTGTTGGACAGTTTGTTTCTACGAAACTTGATCACAACGATACAACAGGCTAATTGATTACTTACAACCTGTATAATCCAGGCATTTTGAGCCCACTGGTCTGTGAGACAAATTAAACCTCTCGCCCATCATCATCTCCCACCCGTAAAGCCTGCAGCGTCTGGACCTTAGTCTTTCACTGGTTTCGGTTTCCTCCCTAACAATGATCTCATACTGAATTGTGCCACCGGAGCTTTTTCCTCAAACCACGCAGCATGGGTTCCAGTTACAATTACGGAATGAGTATAACCAAGCCATAAATTGCCCTAATCATCTCTCTGTCGGTGCATACTGGCTGTTTTACGACTGGAAATCCACCGGTGAAAATGGGAAGCTTTTTGTTTATACTGCATACAAGTCGCAACGTTTACCACCACTTCTATAGACTTTTTCGTTCCCAGTTTTTCGACTTTCCAGTGTATTGCTGATTCTATTCCATCATTCGATGGGGGAGTTTTTAGGTGACACTCAGGACAGGACAGGAGAAAAGGCACGCCTTGTAATACGGGTGGCTGTGCGTTAAATTCCAGGGAAACTACGGTTAAGTTGAGGTCAGTATTGATGTTAAGGGTAGATTTAGGACTAAAATAGGGCTGGGTAGGGTTAGGGTAGGACACTAGACTAGGTAACCTTGTTGAAATTTGGCGTGATACAATCTGTAGTACGCTGGGCACTCCTACTCATCTGCCCACTCATCCAACCAAACCAGATTTGTAGAAGGAATGCTGGGGATACGTTCTGTAAGGATGACGTTTGTGGTCGCCTAGCTAGGACAAAGAAATAGGAACGCACCACCCACTTAAATTAGGCAGCCTTGCGATAAATTTGAGAAAGAGTAAATATTCCCGTGGCTTAACTCCAAGATAAACTGAACTGTAACCCTAAATCTAACGCCTACAGTTACTACGACCCCAACCCTTAACCCTAACTTTCACCTTAATCCCAAATCTAATATCCCCGTAATTCGGCACAGAGCCACATGTATTGTGGGTGGTTCATCTGCCACTGTCCTGATTAGGCTACCTTTCAATTCATACCATATTTCCGCCCTGGTAGATATTCGAAGACATGCGTACGTACAAGAATTGCATTCTCAGCTAAAAAACCAAACAACAAATGGATTTCCACGGATGTTCTGGCCCAAGGGTGAGGAGAGGGCTCTACTCGGAGCCACGTTTACAAGAAGATTGACTGGAAAGGACAAAACGCTCGGTTCCAGCGCAGGAACCCCATTCGGCGAAAGGTGAACTTAAAATTTGTGTCTCTCTATTTCTGAAATATGCTCTGCCTCAAGATGTTGTAAGGTGAGTTAAACGGGCACCCTAGGGCGAAACAGGCAAACTGAGACATTCCTCCACAACATCGACAGCAACCGATGTGCCAGATCCGTAGTGAATTGTCAGTATTTGCCACCTATTCAGAGTAGATAAGGCTTTCAAAAATAGCTAACGAAGACTCCGCAGCCTGATTGAACTGACGTACGGAGATCTGGGTCAGATCAACTAATGATGTCCACCGTGTACAATCACTCCCTGACTGTGTCTGCGGATTCAAGCATATCAGCCGTGTGCAAAGGGAGTTGATAGCTCGGCCGATTGAACACTCACCAAAACAGTTGCTTCAAGCCGGAAACAATACACAGGGCATTTTGGTTTTAAAGTACCGGCTAGACACTTTGAGCCCCAAGTCACCTCGAGTTGCAGCGGCAATTAGACACCACCCTAGAGGTGTGAAAGCCGTTGGGTCACGGGCTTAGCTTCAACTGCCCCCATAGGGGGACTAGGCCAGCTGGTACCGACCTACCACCCTCCTGCTCATCTGAACCACCCGCATGCCTCAGTAAAAATGATTGCTAATCATGATGTAATCACATCACATTTTATTGGTTTACCCTTTTTTCAAACATCGTGGCTCCACTTATACAACTCACAGGGCCTATCACTAGCCGGGTGAGAGGTCATTAAACTTGGTGGTATCATTGAAATCGGCCTCTTTTACGAAATACTCCATGTTCAAACCAACAGCCCTTAACCCAAGCATAAGGAAAAGACTCGGGGACCTTTTGCACTTAGGATCGTCAATGTCAATGGCGTAACTGTTTTCGTCTGCAGGTCAGAGAAGTTTCAGTTTCAGTTTCTACGAAGCAAACGATCCCCGAGAATAAGCTCTGGGTAGAGTGACATAATCATCCCCCCAGACCTCCAGACCCCTGATAACTTGCACAAGGACAAAGGTGGAAGCAAGGTATTTTTCGTTGAGGAAAGTAAAGATGCGACAGTCAGCAAAGGAAAAAAACACCTGCAAAAACGCAATTTTCGTGTTTCCGCGCTTTCCTTGTCTTATTTGGTCATTGTAGGCCAGGAGGTAGAGACACTGGTAGGATCATGTTTAACAGAATGCTGCCAGTGGCACGCTGACAAAAAAATTCCGTGAATAGGAACACCTGTCTATTCCATGGGCCTTGCGCCAATTTTCAGAGGGATTAGTGCACGAATGGATAGGAGGGTTCGAGTCCCAGGTGTCGGTATGAGTAAAGAAAAGGGTGTTCACGCCTCGGAACAATTTGCTTATTATTCTGAGCTTAAGAACTCGTACAGGAGACCACCGGTAGATATATATGCAGCAATAGAAAAAGGCTACCGTTATAGAAAGGGCAAGCCAATAAATGAGCAATTGAGCCAGTGTGGAGATGAATACTCATGGCTCTGTATGCTGGCGCCAGATCGATATATTGATTGAGTTCTCATTCGAGGCCCAGGCTTCGGTAAATTATCGACTTGTCTTACATCCGACGTGGGCGATTTTGTTGATGGCTGCGAAGTTGAGCTAATGGTCCGTTTCGTAGATTTGGGCAGCTGCTTGCGATAATTCGTCGCCCCGTCGCACAGTCAACTTATGTTCATGAGTGCGTAATTAGAGCATGCGTTCAGTGTGACCTGTATATTTATAAGGACAGGTTAGGCGTGGGATATAATACACTACCCGGTATTGGGATTTGATCGGTCTTTGATTTTCATGACCATGTTTCACATGATAGTTTTCGGATGGTGTGTAATTCCAAGGTCTAGTCTCGCAGCAATGCGTTCAGTCGCTTCAAAGACGTCCTTTTTGTACAATGGATTGCCTATCATATTAAATCACAAGAAAAGGCCTGTTTTGCAAAATCCACCCCTGCTGTGTCCCTCAAAGTTTTACAGTAGTAAAGAAGTAACCGTTCTTAAAAAGAAGGCATATTGTGTTTAACAATTAAATGTTTTTGGTGTTTATTAATATTAATTAATTTAGGAAAGCGACAAATCCCAAAAATGTGAAAAAGCGATATAACAAAGTAAATTAAAGTTCTAAATGTGCAGGGAGTCTGACCATGGAAAAAACAGTGCATAAGGCAACATAACTATAATAACGTTTAAAAATATCCTTTAATGTATCTTCCGTGAAAGTCGTCTTCCAGATTACGGGCAATGTATGGCTGCTACGAAACACCTAAATTTTGAGTTTCTATTCCAAAACGGTTTCACGAGAACTGGCGTTTTTTATTCCGTTTGTAAATTGTTTGAAATGCGTTTAACTAAGGCAAACAGATTTTGCTTGACTGAGCCGGTAAGTACGACACAGGAATAACATATACCATAAGCTCACATGTTGGCAGGCCGGTCATTGAATATGATATTTAAATAAAATTGTCGGGTGTAATCGTTAACATACCATCTGGTGTATATTAAGATAACTTTACTTTTGTTTAATTTCTTTATAAGTTCTTCAGGTGCTCGGCTACGACGAGTTTCAGATCGTCCTTCAAATAGTGGTGAATACTTTACGATTTTCAAAAAAACGTGATAAGTTTGCAAAAACGGAATTTTTTAAAACTGAATTCGTCTTGTTTCCCCAAAAACAATGTGATTTCTAATATCTGCATTAACCTTATTTTCATGAACGCAAAACTTAATTATCCATTTGCTGAAGTAATATATATAAAAAAATCTAGTTTATGTTAATGTTCGTTTATAGCTCAACGTTCAAAAATAAGAGCTTTTGGATTTATGGCTTTCAATAGCTTAGAAGTATTCCTGGATGTAAAAAAAACGTCAGATTTGACGCATTTGTCTCCGTTTTCCACTCAATAAACAGATCTGAATTGAACTCTTAATTAGTAAACAGATTCCTGCGCATCAATTAAAATTCCCCAGAATAAAATATCACCATCAACTGTGTGCCGTACTACCGCCTCAAATTTCGATCGTGAACTTTCATGAGTTAGGCAATCTTTGGTGCTGTTTCTGGTTGGGGCCTCCGTGGCCGAACGTTCAGGCCTCGGCTTAGGATAAGTGTTAAGTTTCGAGGTAGAAATCTTTACCCTTCCTGAAACATTTGCTAAGGGCCATCATTGTGTCCTGGGGTGAGCGGGGGTCCTAGTCGTGCGTCTTAGCTGTGAGCCTGCAGGCGAGCTGGTCCAAAGCAAAATAGACGGTACTTCTAAATACCTCGAAACACAAGGTAAGGATGACTTGTATGGCCGCCTAAGCAAGACACGGGAACAGGAACTGGCGGCAATGTGTATGGCTTTGCATCGACTTCTGGGGAACTTCGGCTCAGGATTAAGGTAAATGATAGAGCTAAGTTTCGGATTGGGTTTAAGGTTAGGGTTAGCGTCAGGAGTATGGTATGTTTGGGTTCGTGTTAACTGTAGGGTTTGGGTTTAGGGTAAGTCTAGGGCTAAAATTAATGTTAAAATATAGTTTCCGGTTAGGGATAGTTTTAGGGCTAGGGTTAAGCTACAGGATGTTTACCCTTCACGAAATTTATCCCAAAGCTACGTATGTTATGTAGGCAAAGAATTCCTATTTCTATGCCCTGACTAGTCGGCCATATAACTCGCCCTACCAAATACAATATGTGACAACCATACATACACGAATTTCAGTCGGTGGGGGATAATTATAAACGAGTATTTTTGGAATTTTTGCACGAACTCCCTTCCTCCCCATTTGCTCCCTTTGGCTTCAATGCCGTTTGAACTGATTTGACATCTCCAAACTTCTTCAGAAATAGAGCCGTTCCATCGGGAACAAAATAAAGCTGTTCAACCATTAGGACTCCCATTAACATATGGTTCAGGGGTGGTCGCCATGACAACGACAACGTTAAAAAAACAAACCGAAGCCTTGTGTCCTCCCCCCTACCTCCTTCTTACCAGGGCGTTCGAGTCCACAGAATTCTGCGGGCGGAGGGAGGGAGGCCTCTGGCAACAAGAATTTTTTCCCAAAACAGCTCATTGGTTGCGCCGTTCTGTGTTCCTTTAGCGGAACCCAAACCCTTATTCATTGTACTAGAACAACACGAAATTGTCCTCCACTGCAGAACATAGAAAACCTTCAGCAGAATCCCACATGCATGAGTCCATTGAGCAACGGCTCAATGACAAAATTTGCATGGTGAGGACTGCATATTTAAATGGTAATCCCGGACTGTACTTCTGTTAGGTTTCACGGAAATAACTACCGACTTTTACAACGTCATCTGGCGATGCTCTAGTTCAAGTGCAGATAACAGAAAAAATGCAAAAATACGTCCAATTCATCTCACAGAAAACATATTTGTGGCTTTTCCTGTCACTACAAAACTCTGAGTTTATAAAATTGCATTGCTGTTTTAAGACCTTCCCATGCTGATAAATTCAAATTTAGCTCAACACCCCTCCCACGGGTACTTGATAAAAGCCGAGACACGTTTGTCCTCGATTTTGTGCAGCTAGGTGCAGGTCACATACTCCAGTCTGCAGTATTAGGCTTTTATTCCTTCCAAAATTAATGCCTATGCTTAGTCTGTGGACCAAATATCTCAGATTCGGTACGAAAGTTTAAAAGTCTATTTGAACTGACCACCGTCGGCTTGGTCGGAATAACCGCGTAATATGCACAAGTTGGTAATGGGCAGTCAGCAGTGTTCACGTGGCCAGTGCACGTGGTGGGCGTCCACTCGCAATGGAGGTCAGGGCAAGAATGACTTTTATGGCCACCTAAACAGGACACGGGTATGTGAGCCTCCCGCCCACTTAACGTAGATGGCTTTGCAATAAATTACAAGGAAAGCACATATTCCCGCATCTTATCACTAGCACTAACCCTAATCTAAAACTGCTTTAACCGTAATCTTAACCCTTAGCCCACCCTTAACCCTAACCCTGCCGGTAACACGAACCCAAACTCTTACTATTAATCTAATCATGACCTTGAATCTAACTATTACCATAACCTGCAGCTTAGCCTTAAAGTCCGTTTGGTAACTACCAGTTCTTGAGTGAGGTACCGTGGAGCTAGCCACATCAGTGTTCTCCTGGGTTCATTAACGACAACAACCGGACATCCTTCAAGGCAGGGGAATATAAACCCCCCTAATACCGGTGGTTTTGCGCTAAATTCCAGACGGAGTTAGGGTTGGGAAAGTTAGCATTAGGGTTAGGGTTAGATTTTTGGCTTGGGTTAGAGTAAGTCCACGGGAATAGATGATCCCCTTGAACTTAACATTGGGCTGTGTAGAGTTTGACTAATTAGCATCGCCAATTTGTGTTTCCAGTATTATGCGTTGTTTTAATTCCCTCAAAAATTAAATTATTTTCAAATATGGATTAGAACGCAGAGCACGAAGCCGCAGGAAGAGTCAAACTACCATTTGTGTAAAGAACCCACGTGTTCCAGGACTTAAATTCGTTTTGAAGACTGCCACTGTCTCTGATTATGTGTTCGAGTGAGAGTCCGAAACGTTAGGCCAATAAACTTCTTGTTCCAGCGATCGCATCTTCTTCTGAACTTCCAGCCTGACTAAACTCTAATGAGAGCCAAACTTTTTTTCGATGGTGAGCAAGTGCATGAGGCTCAAATCTTGCGACAACTATTTCATGGGCTACTGTCTAAAATCACCTCAGGTTTGACAGGCCCGTTGGCAAATTCTACAAAAAGGGCTTGTTCACCGGCGGCGGCGAGGGGGTGACTGTAGATGGCTCAAGTCGGCTGCCTTGAGTAGCTCGCAGCGTGGCACGTGTCGGATGACTTGGCTGAAGCGCTTGGGCGATCAGACTCGGGCGGTGTGTCCGAAATGGGGAGGGGTGGAGGGGCGAACGGCACGCGCCCGTTAAATGATCCGGCAATCAAAACCGACAGTTACTAGGCCACTAACGTGAGGTATGAGATGCGCAAATGCGTGCCTAGGCAAACGCACACAGAGATTCGTTTAGCGGCAGGCTGTGTTGTAGGACAGGTTCAAGAGAAAGGCTGGGATTAAATTCCAGAGGGGGGTGTCTGCGAAAAAATGATGTCTCGACTAAGCAACGGCAGGGTTCGTACAGCACACATTTCGGCATTTGTGCATAATGGACTCGGTGAGGATCCAATGAACAAATCCAAACCAAGGTTCTCTAAAATAGGAGATTAGTGGTCGGACGAGATTTTAGGGGTGGGCAAAAGGAAGCTTGGAAAGATTAACCACATGCAGATAATGTTAGTTAAACACTCAAAAAATGCCTAATGAAAACAGCACACAAAGCGTGTGCTGTGTGTGCTGTGCGTGTAAATAGACTGTAAATGGGCTGAAAACACGGAAGCCGAAGGTAGTAGCTACGTACTGGTACGCAACAGATCGCCAAAAGTAGAAGCCAATTAATAGGGTATGTTTGATACGGTGGGGGCCTCGTAGATCAGTTGGCTATAGCGGTTGCTCTACTAAAACCTTCCCCTTGCTGGCGTGGATTCGAATCCAACCAAGGCCGCCACGTTTTTCGCAATTGGGTCAATTGAATAGGAACTAATTGCCTAAAAGTAGAAAACTAAGGTCTAACCCTAAGCCAGATCCTCAACCCCACAAGGCTCAAAAACTAAGCCTAAACCCAAACCTAACCATAAACCAAAAGCCCGAACCATGAGCCACAACCCTAATCCCTTAGTCCTTAATAATAGTTTTAGATCTATCCATAAACTGTATTCCATAGCTTTAAGCCCTGACACCAAACATTCATCCCTTACCACATAATCTCTCCCTATATACAACCCCTAAACTACTTCCAACTCTCATGTTAACTCAAAAACCCAATCCTATCTGTAAACCCCAGATAAAATTTCGCTGATTAAGCAGCTTCAAACGTAGGCATATCATGTCCGCCTACAGCAAATAAGAAGCTCTCTTCTAGTAATAAAATAATAATAATAATAATAATAATAATAATAATAATAATAATAACTCTTCAGTTGCAGGAGGTTGAGAGAACAGTTCACCGTACGAATAGAAACGGATATGCGCGTGCCTGACCTTATTTACAGATAATACCAGTTTTCGGTTATAGGAAGAGTCACTGTATATTGCAAGCTTTCTAGATCGCATGGAAGTCCATCAGGGAAGAGATTGAATGTTCGACCGTCATCAACGAAGACCTCAACCGTAGGCCCCATCGGTGGCCGCAACACCGGTGACACGCGCGTGAGTTGATTTATAGTGAAGCAGACTTGCGAAGCACCTACCGCACTGTCTCCTACCTTACCCGCCGCCTCCAATGGCCAGAAAATGTGAACACAATGGGAGACAGTATTAAACCCGTAATACTTGTGTAGAGTTGTGTACTTTCCCCCTGCACGTCGACTGCGTGTCACCTGGCAGCTAACGGAACGTGACAATTTGACGGTGAGCGCGCAGTGTGTGATATGCTGGGGTGAAATTCCTTTGCCCCACGCACATGCCAGCAGAGATCCCGGTTAACAATAGTCCCGCCTACAAGTGACAAATTGGCAAATTGGATGCTAAAACCATATAAGAGCAGCGGGTATGTTAGATCGAGGCAGTTAAAGGCTAGCGGGGCACAAAATTTAGGCGTTACTTTAAGGTGTAACCTCCGTCGTCAGGCGCATTGGCCGTCCTCCGGCTTATGAAGTTCTGCGTTATTAAAGGCTTTAAAATCAGGATACAATGGGCGTAAGACGCGGAGGAGCCATCGGACCAAAAAATAGTAACAAGACTTAACTGAACCCCGGCGTGAGGACTAACGACACACGCAGTTGTTCACCTCCAACAGAAGGCCATGATAGGGAAATGAAAAAATTGATCAACCCAAGACTGACAAACCGAGCAAGTCATTCGAAATTCTGTCCGATGTTTTGCATTTAAAAGAGCTGGGAAAGAGAGCCGGGAAACGTCGGCATCAAAAATCATTAGGGTGAGTCAGTACTCCTTCTCTAATACTTTATAAAAAAGTATAGCTAGATCACTTCTTCCCTATTCCAAATGCACAGAGAGACTGGTGTCTATTCTAAGCCACAAATGGCCGCCTAACATTGGAATAAAGTTCGGTAGGACATGGGGATATGAATCCCATGTGCTAACCTCCAGGGAAATTGGACCAGGCTCAAGGTTAGGGATACGTTTATGAGTAGAGATTCGTTTTTGTATTAGGGTTACGATTCTGGTTAGATTTAATGTTCGGTTTACGGTTAGGGCATAAGAATCGATACCTTTCCTGGAATCAAGCACGTGATCGCCTTTATTGCAGGAGCTAGTATTCGCGTCTGTTCCCGAAATTCTAAATAATCGTGTATTTTACATGAAAGCAAACTTATCTGTGTAGGTAAGGTAGGAGTGATTTGGACTATTAAAATCGATGGTAAACACACGAATGATTAAAATCCTTATTAAATTTCCTTTAACCTCGATAAATCTTAACAGAACAATGACCGTGCTCAGGAGGTGACCTGATTCCCAAGGATTAAAAACACGTATGGTGACGATACCCCCGATCGCTATCGGAACTCACCCATTCCGTTCTGCCTTGGGGCTCACTCTCGAGCCCCGTCAGCAGCCGCACAGCGGTTAGTAGCGTAAGCTGATGAGCATTACCGACAAAGACAAGGGAGAGTTGAATGGCCATTTCTGACACATTAGCCGTCATCAGCCAGTCATACCCGACCCCAAGTGGTGCACTACCCGAGACTCCAACCCGCAACATATTGACCATAATTGCAATGCTCTAACCATTGAACCACGAGCTCTTTGTTTTCTCAGTTTAGATCGAAGTTTGGACATTCCTTGAAGAACGCTCACCGATCGCTAACGAAACTCACTCGTCCCGGTTCCGCCTTGTGGCTCACTCTTAAGCCCCGCCAGCAGCCGCACAGCAACTAGTACCATACAGAGAAGAACTTTACCGACAAAGACTGGTTTATGATGGTTAATGAGTCAGAAAAGACAATTCAAGTCTCCCTAGTCTTTGCCGATCGACATAATCTGATTAGTGACACGGTCGATGGCTTCTAAGCTGTGCCGCCTTATGCAATTATCTACGCAGCCAGTGCTCATCTAACTCTCCACAGGCAGCATAGTCTTACGGAGTCTGCAGAAATTGAATCATGTTGCAATGCAAGAACAAGTTGGGGTTCATTACACAAAAAAAGAAAAAGGTCTTTTCTTTGAGACAGGGAGAGAGGGAGATACACTTCATTTTGAAAGTATCGTTTCACAATTTTCAGCAAAATACCTGCATTCAGCGTGGGTAAAATGGGTATACAAAAAGAGATAACAACGGAGGATAAAAAATACCATAGAAATTAACCGAAAGCGGCAACTTTTGGCATCAGGAACGGTCGTCTGTGAAGTATTTTATTCCTTCAAAACGGTGGTAACGTTGTTTACAAAAGACCCCATTATGGTAAATAAAAGAAACAAGCAGTGGTAAATAGCCGTACTTAAAAAACAAAATGGGCCACCCATTTTAACTTTTTCGCACATTTACTTCACGTCTGACAATGACCTGGTGAACCAGCGTTGAAAATTTATATATATATATGCGCGTTCCCGGAAATAAATGAGAAGAAGAGGTGATCACGGGAACCATGGATTTATTGTCCTGACGTTTCAAAATCAAACAAGATTTCATCGTCGATGGTATTTGAAGTGGAAAGAAGGCATCCCAAGAAATAAAGTTGAAGTTGAATACGTTCTATGGCAAATGGAGCTTTATTGTGTAAATTTTCAACATCGGTTCTCCGGGTCGTCGTCAGACGCAGGCGGGCAGCAAATGTGACCAAAAACAGTTGACATCGTAATCACGCGAAAAAAGTTGATACTGGCGTGAACATTGGCACCATTGAGCGGCCACCGTGTGTATCAGCCTGTCCTGATTGGTTCTCGTTTCTTCCATTTCTCCTTGAGATGTCTGTACGCCGCATCCAACTCGATATGTCTGTTGATGCATGACTCATCTGAATGCATCGCCTCGAGGAACTCTCGACCTCTCTTGAAGGGACAGGCAGCGACAATCCGAGTTTTATCCCAAGCGAAGGTGTGCCCGGTGTCTAGAGTATGCATAGCTGTTTGGGACAGATGGTCCCGCCTCTTTACTGCCAACTGATGTTCATAGATGCGTGTAGAGGCGGATTTGCCGGTCTGACCACAATACACGGCATCACATGCTTCACACGGGATCTTGTAGATGACTACTTTCTTGTCCAAATAGTTGAACCTGTCCTTAGGGTGGACAAGCTGGGTACGCAAAGTGGTTGTCGGTTTGTGCGCCACATGAATTTGGTGCTTCCTTAGGTGTCTTTTGACGAGTTCAGATATATATATATATATATATATATATATATATATATATATATATATATGATAGTGTGTGGCTCACCGATCTGCTGAGCCACACACTATCATCATATTCCCGATCGCAACCGACAAAGCAACGAGCCCGTGGCTCAATGGTAGAGCGTTCGACTCAAATGCCAAAGGTCGCGGGTTCGAATCCCAGGTGTTCCACACTTGGGATTGGGTATGACTGGCTGATGACGGCTAATAAGCCAGAAATGGCCATTCCGGTCTCCCTTGTCTTTGTCGGTTCCACATTATCATATATATATATATCCAAGTTATCCAAATCGGATGTTTCTCGAAAAGGCAAAAGGCAAGAGTGAAATACAACCGCTAACTCCCTTACTTGCTCCTGTGGAGCATGTTATATTAGTTGCACAACTCAGCGCCTATCTAAAAGAATACGGGAATGACTCCCAGCATGGTTGATAAAAGGTGAACTTAAGACCATCTGCATAGCCATTCTCGCACACGTTACTAATTCTAAACATCGTGTGGGCTCCAAATAAGCCTTCCAAATTACCATAAGTCACTGGGTTAGCGTCTGCGAGCAACAACAGAAGCGAATGCCATCAGACTATGGAAGCCGACATTATGCGCGATCTCCGCGTTTACCATGTTCAAAGGTCGGTTTACCGCATGCACTGCTAAGGCCCCGCAATTGTCCCCGTATAGCTCAAAAAGACCTGTTAACTACTGCCTAATGCTCGATAAAGAGTTTAGATTACTTTCTTCGTATAAAAATAATCTTAAGGAGTAGGCGCCTTGTCGGTTTTTGATTGGGTGTATTAACTGTGGTAGTGTGGTGTAAATCGATCATTTTATGAGATTTGCTGGTCACGTTGGGCCTCGGGGTCGGATCTAGAGTCCCGAAGGCAGGCACACAGAGACTAGTAATATACGCATAATTATATAAACGTCAAAGGTAAGGAGGACTGGCGTGGCCTTTTCCAGATTATTAACCGTTATCAGTCAGCCTTACAAAACCCCCGGTGTGAGGATACCTGAGATTCAAATCCATTGAGTCACGGTCTCGCTGTCCTGACGGTTGCGATCGAAAATATTAAATATGTTAGAATTGCGTTTATTGATCAGTTTACAGGACATGCCTTGTGCTTTGAAGGTGAATTCAGAGGTCGTTAGGCTTTCTCGTCGGCGAAAGATTCCCCCAACTACCTACCTCCAAACTCAAGCGTCGTGGCATACCATGCAAAGTCATGGCAAAAGTTACTACAAGTTCAGATGACTTTTTGCCGTCAGAAGTCTCTAACAGGGTGTTCTTCAACGGCTTCCAATTGCTGCATCGTAGGTTTTGTCCTGGGTGAAGGGAGGCTTTCTACAACTCGATTCACAAAAATAATTTGCAGTTTTTGCTTTCAATGGCATAACTTATTTTGGCCCCTTGCCAGAAACGAGCACCTTCATAACTAAGGCATAAACACAACTCTATCCGACTGACTCAGGTAGGATTCAATTGTCACAAAAAATCCATCAATTCCATAGAATATATTTGCCCACATTAATGAGTTGTGCTCGAATCTGAGAAGGCAAAGAATCTGTACCTCAAGACAGCAGCTAACGAGGCGACTTTATCCTAGTCTATTCTGACGCAGGGATTACCATATTGACGCTGTGAGTGAGTTGGCATCTGGCGAGAAATGATTAAGCCCCGAATGCGCTTTCCATTCGCTCGGGCTACGACGGATCTCATAGTGCTCGGGAACTGACTGACGAAAAGGTGGCATGGTGTGTTGTGTCGTGTGCCAGACGCAGACTGGCTTCGTTATGGTGGCCGAGAAGAGAAAACCCTACATGATGGAGGGCTTTTCAATATCGGTGTGCTTTTGGCGTTCAGTGGTAGTGAAACAATGATGAGAGAGCCTGAGATTGCCTACGGAAAACAAATTCTCCTTTTCCCTTGTATGCGGGTCGGGATGGTCATTTCTGGCTCACGAGTCGGCATCAGCCAGCCATACCCAACGCTGCTTTTGCAGGACCTGAGGTAAAAGAGCCCCGTTTTCTGTAATTTGAGATCTGGACTGTCAATGTGGGTTCCAAAGTGACCTCCTACATGTTTAAGGAATTTTCAATGTCGATAGTGCTTAGCGATAAGTATGCCGGAGACTGTCTTTCACAATCTAAGAATTAAGCGGACGGGGGTATCCGATGAAGTTTGGTTTCAATAAGAACGTATACAGTTTGCATTTGATGTAACAGAAGTTTGCCGTCGAAATCTGCGAAAGGCATGGTATTGAAGCATCCGTTATACGAGAAACCAACAGCCACTTGCAAATATGTAAAGGTCTCCGCACCATTTTCCGCTTTGGTATTGGATGGTTCCGTTACTGGGTGTTCCGAAATGATGGCCAGAAGACGAATGCAATAAGAAGTGGAAATATGCATGTGCTACATGTGAATCCAGTCTCAGTTTTTGTAGTCCAGGTCGCTGCGGTAGTTATCACGCCCAGAAAGTAAAATAAAAGAGGTTGACAGCAGCATGTCAAAATTAATATAGCCTATAATTGTTGCTTCTGATCTCAGTATGTTGTTTGTGCCTACCAGTTATTCTTTATTTACCTCCACCAGCAGCGTTCTTAATATATTTATTATTTTTACCTTCAAGAACAGTCATTTCAGCCTAACAATGGAATGTATGCCTTTAAGTACCTTTTACTATTGCTTACCTAACTACCCCTCTACATTACTTAGTCTGACGTAAAAAGGACCGCAGTACAGGTTGGTCTTTGGTTCGTCGGAAGCTCACTATGCCATTAGCTGCTCAGTGCCTATATATATTACAGTTCAACTGTTGTATCTGACGCGGTCCACCGTGTGTCCCACAGCAAGGCGGCACGCGTAATTTGGTTTATAGTGACAGTGGACTTGTGAAACAGCTAACTCACTCTCTCTTCCTCTCCCATCTTGCCCCGGGGTCATTATTAAGTTAGGGAGACCGGGAGTGGGAGAGGGCGCAGGGAGCTGGCGCGGCCGGAACCGACCCTAGGCATGCTGCCACACCTGACACGGATCCAAGCTGAGCGGGAGTTTCATAGAGGCCACACGAAGAAGGAGACATTTCAGCCTGGCTTTCAATCCGCCAGTCAGCCAATCCGCACAATAACACGCACTAGGCTGACCACACGGTCTGAGGTATCCCGTCCGTTGGCAACCCGTCCAAGTCATGGCTTGTAGCGCATCCTGATAGGATCCGGCAAGTCAGATTATTTATGTCGAGAAAAATGCGCTGAGCCTTCGACCTCACTTTCTATTCCCGTTCCCAGGTCCCATCCGTCGTCCGAGCCGGTCAGTGAACTGGTAATTTTAGAAAGCACAATCGTTTACAAGTTTTTACGCAGCAGTCAGAGGGCGCAGGAAACTGCGCACGGTTAGCCCGTGCAAAAAACACTCATTTGAGCAACCGGGCGAGCTCTGGCAGGGCGCAGCTCCAGCAGAAGGCTTGCCAAATAAACCTCGGACGCCTAAAGGAGAAAAATGCACTCTCAAGTGGTCAGCCATGTCGGCGTCGCATCGTGTCCGCGCGGAAGAGCTGGTTGGCAGTAAAACCCTGCAGTTATTCGGACGTCCCCAAACAGAGCACTGGCACGTCCTTTACTCTGCACGTTTCCTTACCTCGCCTCCGTGCGTGATTTGGGGACAGAACTGATGTGAAAAATGAGTTTATGCACTAACATCCTCGGTCACCAACCTCCTCGCTAGCACAACCACCTGTTCGTTTGCTTGCCGTGCCACCTGGATTGCCGTTAGGAAGGCTCAAGCTGCACGAACTTCCCTGTTCAAATTGCATCACCGTTTGGGGAATGAGATTGATCTCAGTGGTGATTGCTGTTTATCGCTTATGTTCTGCATCAACCTGCCACAACTCAAATCTAGGTCAGTCAGATATGGGGCTCGAAGGCAGCCTGCATGTAGATCCCATCAGGACCCTTCTCTGGCCATTGTACGCAGACTTGGACACCTGGCTACTACTACTACTACTACTACTACTACTACTACTACTACTACTACTACTACTACTACTACTACTACTACTACTACTACTACTACTACTACTACTACTACTCGAAAGTTCGACCGTCGTAGTCCGACGATGTCCACAGTATGCTCCATGGGATAAGTGGAGCAGGGACGGTGACTTGCGCGTGATTTAGTTTAAAGTGATAGTAGACTTGCGCTGCATCTACCGCACACTCTCCTCCTCCCCCACCGGAGCTCGGTAACAAGACAGAGTCAAGAAGACCGGAGGCGGGAGAGGACGCAGGTGGCTGGCGCGGCTGGGTCCCCTAAGTCCTAGACGACCCCTAGGCGTGCCACCACATCTCCTTGTTCGGCATTTTTTATGGGAGCGAACCCCGAATAACGCCTGCCGTGCCCAAATGCAGCCCCCGTGTTGGTCCAACGCATCTACCACGTGGCCTGTTTAGGGGGCAACACTACTACTAATACTACTACTACTACTACTACTACTACTACTACTACTACTACTACTACTACTACTACTACTACTACTACTACTACTACTACTGCTACTACTACTACTACTACTACTACTACTACTATTACTACTACTACTACCACTACCACTACTACTACTACTACTACTACTACTACTACTACTACTACTACTACTACTTCTATTGACCGTCCGATCGCCGATTTCGATGAGGCCCATCCGAACCCTTCTCCGGCCATCCTACGTAGACTTGGACACCTGGCTACTACAGCTTCTACTAATACTACTGCTACCACTACTACTACTATTATTAGTACTACTACTCCTTCTAATACTACTACTACTACTACTACTACTAATACAACTACTTTCAATACTACTACTACTACCACCACTACTTCTATTATTATTATTACTACTACTACTACTACTACTTCTACTACTATCGACAGTCCGACCGCAGATATCGACGAGGCCCGCACTATTCTCCACAAAATGTCAATGCAGGGACGATTACTCGTGAGTGGGTTAGTTTTAAGTGATAGAAGACTAGCGTTGCAGCTACCACATTCTCTCTTTCTCTTACCTCACCCACCTGGGCTCGGTGACAAGACGGAATCAAGAAGACCGGAGGCCACTTAAGTACTACTGATAATAAAAATCAGTACCAGTAAAACTATAGTACTCAATGATAACCAGAGATGAATCAAACGTCTGAATTTTCGATGCTAGGGGTTCGGAGATAAGGGTGAGTCATTCTGGCTCATGAGTTGAGACCAGCAGTCAGCTTGTGGTGGTTTTCTGGCGTGGTTGCGATGTTCCCTCCATGTCCATCTCGACGTCGCTCCCGTTTGCATGAACGCCTACGCAACGCTCGACTCGGCTCTCCAACGTGGCGACAGCGCGACGCCAAACGATAATTTCTATGCTTATGCTCGGTTTCGTTTGGCGGTGTAGCGACCTCGAATGTGGCGTGAGGCACCGAAGGATTAATGCAACGCACATTGAACCAGTTCAAAGGGGAAATAACTGCACAGGACAAACAGACGGATATAGTAAGTAAAGTGTCCTATTTATATAAAAGGTATCGGAACAATAGGAGAACCTCGAGATATCTTACAACTGCATAAAGTTTAAGGAAATAAAGGGTAACGGTAGGTTAATTACAACACCAAGAAAGCCCGAAATCCCAGTCTCGTGTTTTGTTTTATGCTCGACGACGGCAAAGTGTCCGATTCGCGAATGTTTCACGCCCGAACAATTATCCTTTTTACACCGATTTCCAAGCAACAGGATTCTACCGAAGTCTGTGTTGGTGAAACCGGCCGTGAACTCATCTTAGGGCTTTCAAGCCGCTATCCACTAAGGCTATCAAATTATTGGAGCCTTTATAACGGACTATTGACTTGGTAAATTAAATGAACAGAAAGAACAATATAGGCAATTTTTCAAGTGTTGGTATATACCTTATAGTACCCGCTGTAAGGCCTGACATGTAAAATCCCTATTACCACCGGTTTTCTGGTATTCTTGGCGCTGTACATCACCTACGATTACCAAATGAACTCTAATACAGCATGCTACGATCCGTTTGGAGGGCCAGGCAACACCGACACTTAAGTTAAACAACCAGCGGGTAGTGCAACGCTGTCGGGGTGTCGAAGAAGGGCCGCGAGAGTGCTGACGAGAGAGAGGTAGCTGCGCCTGTTGTGGGAGGGGTGTCTGCGATTGCTGGGAAAGGGGCACCGATCATCTTCACCAACACGTGGTTACGGCTTTACCATCCTAGATCCCACCAAAGGTAATTTTAGTCCATTCCAACAACCCTGTGGGGCATTAGAGCGGGCGGGACTTAGGTGCTTGCTTATATCTCGCTCCTTAACATAGTTCGGTGAAACAATTTCTGTCGCCGGTCGCTGGGCCGTCTGCCATAACAACGACCATCCAAACAAGTAGGTCCCTCTGACCTCTAAAATGTTCAACCCTTTATTCCTGTCTATCCAGCCACGGCAGTGTCACTACCTGCATTTTGCGAGTTCACCCGTACGTTTATGAGGATAAAGGAGGGAGGAGGGAATTCCATTCGACCTCCAACTGCCACTGATGTTGCTACGATATTTTTCTTCAGCCCGTGAGGCCTTATTTTTACAGGAAAGACGTCTATCCTCCCACTCCGAACTCATTAATGCACACAAATTCAACGTCGAAATTCCGGCACGTGTGCTCGTCGAGGTTAACGATGGCGCGTATTGGGGCGGGAGGGGGGAGGCATCAACGGTGGGGGAGGGGGGGAGAGACGCTTAAAGGGGCTGGAAAACGTCAAAAATCACAACCTTCATCATCGTCGGCCTGACAACGTGATGGCAGGGGAGAGGGGTGCCTGGTAGGGGGTTCCCTAGCCGGTTAGGTGCGGGGGCGGAAAGGGCGCAATTCGCAGGCTCTCGGGGCCCACGCAGTGTGCGTGACCAGTGTGGCGAGTGGTTGACAGGACGTCAATGTAGATGCGAAACTGTGCCGTGGGAACTGTAAAAACAGGACGGATGTTATGGTAACGTGGCTCCCGGGTTACTGCGAGCACTAAGATGCCAGCCGCAAATCCTATAGTGAGTTGGTTTTCGCGTCAGGAGAGATTAATGTACGAGTGAGGCCCGGGAAATAAATCTGAACGAGATCACTAATTACCTATGCACAAGCACGGGAAGTGTCACCAGCCTAAATGATACAGTACAGGAGATTCGTTAGGGTCCTGATTAATGTAAACGCACGCCGCCGTACTGTGGCCACCTACATAACGGCACAACTTCCAGATGATAACATGATTTATAAGCAACAGTAAATACTCGGCTTCACGCTGTTAAGGTTTAGAATCAGAAACCATGTATAAATCTGCGTTCATGTCGCGTTTGCTCGTTTTAATATTAATATTTTAAACATTTTACGGCGTCTTAGTATGCGGAAAGCTGACTATACTTAATGTGGTAACCAGGGCTATGTTTTTGAATATCCAATGTCTATAAATTTTTATACCTGGAGGTAGGGTTGAGTCACAAATCTTGCGAGTGGCTCTTATCCAAAACGCTATGTTTGAAAGTACTACTACAAAGCAATAAAAGCTAGAAATGTACCTAACCATCTTAAATCTTAAATTTTAACATGAAACATTCTAAGGCGCGCTTGCAATACTACTTATATAAGAAATAAAACTCGAATGTTCTCACCTAGTTAGTCCCCAGTCGCAATGATTTTACCTGGTTCGGATAATTTCGCCCCCTCCAAAGTGGTTTTGGAAGTCTTCGTGAAATTTATCCTGGGCTCCATTACACCTGTGAACAGGACTAGCAAATTTTGTAGATTCGTAACGGAATGCAATACTTGAAGCATCTGGTGCATCGGCAGAAAGGGTACCGAACCATGCAATAGGGATCGGGATAAGCATTGTGACTTATTCAGCCAATCACCGGTTTGGATGACTTGAGAGTTGAACTTCGACTTTGAGCATTTATAAGTACACCGATCGGTATGGATGCCCTTTATGGCCGCCTAAACAGGACACGGAAGGAGAAACCGTCCACAATACACCTGGCTTTGTGCTAAATTCCAAAGAATTTATGTTTAGGATTAAGATGAGGGTTAGAGTGAAGTTTAGGGCTAGGTTTAAGTTTGTGGTTTAGGTGAAAGTTGAGGTGAGAGTCATGAGTAAGCTGAGGATTAAGATTATTATCGCTTTAACTGTAAGGTATAAGTTTAGGGTAGGGTTAGGGTTAAGATTAATGTGACAGTTTAGTTTATGTTAAGGTTAGTGATAGTTTTAAGGCAGTAGTATATTTAGCTTTACTGAAATTTACCGTAAGACCACCTACATTAAGCGGGTGGGGCAGTTCCTATTTACGCTTCCTGCTGCCAATCTGACGCTTACACCAGACCACGCCATCGGCTCAGTGTATGTGCTGTGTGTGTCGAGTGGCTGACCAGTGGACTGGGAGTCAGACGGCGATGGCTGCTCCATATCCCCTGAGTTAGTGAATCCTGGTGTGTGCGTTATAGGGGCCAAGTCGTGCTGTGGCGCGCGAAGGCGGGTATGCCGATCCGTCAGCCAATGCGCCCACTCACACATCAGGCAACTGACCGGCTCGGGCAGCGGTTTGAATGTTGGGGTGGGGGGAGAGAGTGAGGTCGACAGCTCAGCGCATGTTCCTCACTATAAACAATCTGAATTGCTTGAAACCATCCCGGTGCGCTAAAAGCCGTGGCTTGGAAGGTTGCCAACAGACGGGATAACTCGGACCGCGTAATCAGCCAAATGTGTGTTTTGTGTGGAGTGGCTGACTGGTGGACTGCGAGTCAGGCTGCAATGGCTCCTTCTTAATGTGGCCTTTATGGAACTCCCACTCCGTGGGATCCGAGCCAGGTGTGGTGGTACGCCCAGGGGCGGCTCCGGCTGCGCCATCCTCCTGCGACCTCTCTAATCTCCAGTAATTTTGCCTGTGTCGTGAGACCTGGCTCAGGTGGGGGAGGAGAAGAGTGTGTGGTAACGTTAACTGCCGCGGTTGGAAGGTTGCCAACAGACAACTGACAACTAACACATGGTCCGTCAGTTGGCAACCTTCCAAACTATGACCTTTAACGCACCTTGATTGTTTTAAGCGCGTCAGATTGTTATAGTGAGGAAAATGCGCTGAGCTGTTGACCTCACTCTCTCCCCCACCCCACAATCAGACCACCATCCGAACCAATCAGTTGTCTGATGTGGGAGTGAGCACATTGGCTGATATGTCGGCGTACCCGTCTTCACGCGCCACAGCATGACCTGGCCCCCTTAACGCACACACCAGGATTCACTAAATCAGGGGATATGGAGGAGCCATCGCCGTCTGACTCCCAGTCCACTGGTCAGCCACTCAACACAAAAAACACATACACTGGGCCGACGGGGTGGTCTGGTGTAAGCGTCAGATTGGCAGCCTTCCAAGCCACGGTTTCTAGGACACCATGCTTTTATCAGGTCATTCTGATGACCTTAAGGGTGTTGTCTTTGTATGATGTGGCTTAGCCTCCGGTGCTTTATCGCAGGTTTTCGTGGAGGCACATGAGTCTTAATAGGCCCATGCGGTGTGTAAATGCGCGGGAGCAGTGATGGCAGTGGAGGCGGGCACGTCGACTGTATTTCGGAGCCACAGGCACTGGTTTACTAGCTTCCGTGCAATGGATTCGCAAGTGACCAACCAGGCCAATGCGTGAGTTGAAGTTGCGGGCACAGTGTGGGCAGGAGAAATCAGTACAGGCTGGAGGGATGTAGTGGGGTTGGCAATGGTGGTAAGAATGGCAGGAGTGGAGGGTGTGCATGGTGTATCGGTGTTATCGGCATTGCGGTGAATTGCGCTGTCATGGATGCGCATGTGGCCGAATAGGCCCATGCGATGAGTGAATGCGCGAGGTCAGTGAGGGCAGTGGAGGTGGCGATCTCTGCTGTGTGTTGGTGCTCCGGGCACTGGCTGACCAGTCTCTGTACGATGGATTAGCAAGTGACCGACCAGGCCGATTCGTGAGGTGAATGTGCGGTCGCATTGAGGACAGCTTAGGAGAGATTATCATCGCTGATGGTGGTTGTAGTGAAGGCGAAGGCAGTGGTTGTTGCGTTGGTGGGGGTAACATGTCATGAGTAGAGTTGCAATTGCCTCAGCATGGCGTGGATGCTCAAGATTCCGGTCCGCTCCAGGGCTTCCGTGTCCGGGATCCTGTCTTGCCATCTCAGCTTCAGTATTCTGCGGAGGCAGCTGAGATGAAAGTGATTCAGCTTCCTGGCTTGGTTCGAGTAGACGGTCCAGGTGTCCGCTCCGTAAAGGAGTGTCGTCAAGACGACGGCCTTGTACATCTTCAGTTTGGTGTTCAGGTGAATACCGTGGCGATTCCACACGGAGGCCTGCAGCCGGCCGAAGGCCTGACTGCCCTTGGAGATCCGTTAGGCAACCTCGTCATCGATTCTCGTGTTGCGTGGCAGCGTGCTTCCTAGATAAGCGAAGGTTTCCACATTTTTGAGTTGAGCACCATCGACATTGATTTGGAGAGCATTGTACTCAGCGCTGGGTGGCGGCTGGTGCATGACAACCGTTTTCGCTGAACTGATTGTTAATCCAAAATCGGCACAGCCTGCGGCGAATAGGTTCATACTCCTTCACATGTCCTCCTCCGTCACAGTGTTAAGGACGCAGTCGTCCGCGAAGAGCAAGTCATGGACTGTAGTCGTAGACACGTGCGTTGAAGCCCACATATGCCGACTGTTTAGAAGGTGTCCGTCAGTTCTATAGGCAATGCGGACACCAGGCTGTTCATCACGGTAGGCGTCCATCAGCATAGTCGAGAACATGGGACTGAACAGGGCGGGAGCCAATACGCAGCTCTGCTTTGGTCTCTGCGAATGCATCGGATACCGCCCCGTTGTCAGTGACGCGCGCCGTCATCCCGTCATGAAGCTGACGCACCATGTGCGTGAACCGCTCAGGACAGCATAATTTCTGCATGACTTTCCACAGTCCGTCGCGATTCACCGTGTCAAAGGCTTTCGTCAGATCGGCGAAGGTAGTGTATAGGTGAGTTCGCATCTCCTGGCACTTCTCGTGTAGCTGGCGGGCAGCAAAGATCATCTCGGTTTTTCTGCCGTGTCGGCGGAAGCCACATTGGTTTTCCGGGAGCAGGCTCTGCTCTAGGTGACCGCTCAGACGATTGAGAAGGATACGGGCGAAGATCTTCCCGGCGATGTTGAGCAACGAGATGCCTCTGTGATTATCACAGAGTTGCCGGTTCTCCTTCCGTTTGTAGAGCTGGACGATGATCGCGTCTTTGAAATCCTGAGGAACTTGTCCTCGGCGCCACATCTCCTGGAAGAGTGTTGTGAACACTGCCATCAGCCGGGGCCCACCGTGCTTGTAGAATTCCGGTGGGATTGTGTCGGATCCCGGTGCTTTACCGCTGGAAATCTACTGCACGGCCCGGATGGTTTCTGGTAGGGAAGGCGGCAGATCCAGGTCATTGTTCGTGTCAACTTGAGGGAGCCGGTCAATGGCAGCATCGGAGATGGCTGATGAGCAATTAAGGACACTTCTGAAGTGCTCGGCCTAGCGCTTCAGAATTTGCGATTTCTCGGTCAGCAGTGTTGTGCCGTCAGAGCTCAGCAGCGGTGCAGTCCCCTTGATACACGGGCCGTAGATGGCCTTGATGACTTTGAAGAAGTTTTTCATTTCATTGCGGTCCGCATACCCCTGGATTTCGTCAGCCTTTCGGAGCATGCAGGCATCTAGCATCTCCCGCAGCCGTTACCGTACAAGGCAGCGGCATCTGAAGAAGGCTGCTTTGGCGGCGTCAGTCCGATGGTCCATGTAGGCTTTGTGTAGTCCATTCTTCTCCGTGAGTAAGTTGCTGATGTCGGCGTCATTTCGTCAAACCAGTCCTGGTGTTGACGGCGTGCGCCTTCCGAGGACTTGGAGGGGGGAGGACTGGATGACATTTTGCAGTTGACACCATCGTGTCTCCACGGTAGCATAATCATCTGGAGCATGCAGATCCTCCAGTTTCTCGGTTATTTTGTTGCTGAAATCAAAACAGTGAGCAGGCAAATTTAACAAAAGAGTATTTAACTTACCTCGTGGCCTTCACATTACTGCACATTAACTGCACATAACTGCACATTATACAATCCCCCACACACATGTGTGTGTTGCTGTTTCTACGGAGAGGTTCGAGAGTGACTCCGAAAGGTTGGACAGGCCAAAACCATCCTTTATTCCAACTGTCTCTCATATCTGGAAGTAGGAAGCCGGTTTCTGCTGATACTGGCGCATCACTTGGTGACAAGTTTGTTCATGGCACACGACGTGGGCTGGTTGGACTCTGTCAAATAATATGTCCAATCCCACCGCCAGATGGTTGACGGGTTCGGACAGTTGACTGGTGCATGGGAGAAGGCAAAATAAGAAGAAGAAGTGGGGGGCTATCCTCACCGTAAATTAACGCATTCCTCAGTACCATAAATCTGACGTGCCGTTAACTATCTCGATACGCTAAAAACCATGGCTTTGAAGGCTGTCAACAGGCTGAATAGCTCAGTCCTTGTGGCCAGTACTGTGTGCATGGGGGATTTCCGGCTCCTTCTGAATGTAGCGTCTATGGCATTCTGACACGTGTGAGATCTGTGTCACCCACCCTTTGAGTGAAACCCTGGTGTGTTGTATGTGCACTGGGGAGGAGGGGGGCCGGTGGCCTGCGCAGATAAACACTCTAGTTCTATCAGTCACTATGCCCATTCCCCACATCAAACAGCTGATCAGCTCCGACTATGGGCCGGTGCCTGGATGTGGGAGGAAAGAGAGAGAGAGAGTTCGACTGCCTCAGTGCATATTCCACATTGTCGACAATCTGACATGACCTAATATATCGCGGCGTGTTGAAATCCGTGGTTAGAAGGTTACCAACTCGACCCTACTCTCGGGACGGAGAGTCAGACAACAATTACTCCCTCTTAATGTGACCTTTAGAGAACTCCCGCTCCGGGGGATCTGAAGTGGTCTAATGGCACGCTTGGGTGCGCGTTCCCGCCATGACAGACATCTGCGCCCTCTCCCGCCTCCAATCTTCTTGACTTGGTCATGACACCAAGCCCGGAAGGAGAGGAGAAGAGAATGCAGTAGATGATGTGCTATGAACCAAATCACGCGCAAATCAGGGTCCCTGCTGTGGGGCACACGGTGAACATCGTCGGCAACGACGGTCGAACTACTGGCTCAAAGACTGAGATTCAAGTTCAGTGGCTCCTTCTTAATGAGGTCTTTAGGGCACTCTCACAAAAGTGATATTCTAGCCCCTTTAGCTATGAAAAGTGATACACTGTATGGATACCAGGTCTTGCGTGACCCGTGTAGACGGGCTGCTTAGCTTGAGAGTCACTGCGCCTGAGTCCATCTCTGGTTGGCTTCTCATCTGGTGGGTGGGAGAAGAGACGCAAATAACCCACGGTGGACCTGATCGCGTGTGACAGTCAAAATCTCAGTAATAGTATTGTGATGCCACCTTTCCATTTTTCCATTTATGAATCACTATCGAGGTGTATTTAAGTAGAGTCTGATAGACGACACGCTTTATTCACCTGATCAAACAGGGTTTTTTTGATCTCTAATAGCAGCTTTGGTCCAGGTGGTGCGCCGGCCCTAAGTGGAATCATGTGCTGGATGGAAGAGGGCGTTTAGTTTAAGTGTGAAAAACTGATCCGTGGTTCGTCTCCAAGCCAGACCTACGCACGTGCCGCTGCGTTAAGATGCTGGTTGTCAGGGTGTTGGCCTCCCCCCCCCCCCCACCTTCCTATAGTCGTCTTCCGGAGTGGGGACGAGACGGGGTGGGAGTATTTCCCCAGCTCATGCCCTGTTCCCCTTCCCTCTCCGCCGAGTTTGCTCTGCGCGCCGAAAACGCCTGACTGGCGGGCTGATTAATTACAGGGTCCTGAGCCGAACACTTGAACGGCAGGTCGGGGAGATGAAATTGGTTCAACACCGATCAGGCTGATCATGGCTGTCCCCCCCTCCCCCCTGCCCCCCATAAGATGACCGAGGGACACAGATTCCCCCCGATTTAATATGTGGGTAAGGTGGGATAATGTATCGCTTATCATTGCGTGCGTACCGTTTTCGTCCATTATGTGGAGCTAGTGAGCCGAAGATCACTCAGCGCTGGAGACAAATAAAGCGCCCTCGTTAAGGTGATGAGCCCGCTAATTCAAAGTCAATGGCTTGAGAACAGCGATGGTCTGGAGGCCGTAAATATCATAAAAGTGAGTAATGTTCACAGGCCGTCGAGAAGGTGGTTTAACTATCAGGTAGGGACCAAAGCTGACACCCCAACAGCGGAAACAACGGCTTATACCCTCTCCTCGTGTCTGGAGTGGGAAGAGAGAGAGAGAGAGTGCATCTACACATAGACGGTTTGAAATCGAAACGGCCAATATATACAAGGAAAAACATCATCATTTGCACATGTGTTCCATTTTAAACATTTATTGAAAAAAAACATTGGATAGGCTGTTCAAGAGAGGTATTTTGGTTTACCAAGACAGCTGGTACAAAAAGTGAATTTATTACAATATCATGTTCCGATATGTCAAAACGAACAGTCGGTAGGCTAATTTCGAACCGAAAGACAACATCAAAATATTTATGAAGAAATTATTTCCCGAAATCCAGATGCATATTATGGAATTGTCTGCGTTTGTATGTGACAGCTCCTTTTGCAGTTTACCAGGCTAGACTTCCAGCCTTATCTAATAAATTTCCAAAATTACTCGACTAGATTTTCCAGACTCTGATATTGTCTGATTGTGTAACTTAAATCACAGCGGATAAATTTGAGCTGATCTGAACGAGTTGCATTAATGAGAACTTCTCGCAACTTCTACCCCACCGATCCAAAATACATTTTAAAATCGAATTTGATGACTGGCGTATGGACAGAAATCGCAGATAGGACGTTTTATATAGTTGAATATCTGGACCAAGTCATTATTGTGGTTTGCGATTTCCTCCCCCTCCGACTCCTTCTCCGCCTCCGCCTCCTCCTCAGCATCCTCATCCCATTACTACTACTACTACTACTACTACTACTACTACTACTACTACTACTACTACTACTACTACTACTACTACTACTACTACTACTACTACTACTACTACTACTACTACTACTACTACTACTACTACTACTACTACTACTACTACCACTACTACTACTACTACTACTACTACTACTACTACTACCACTACTACTACTACTACTACTCACTACTACTGCTACTACTACTCACTACTACTACTACTATCACTACTACTACTACTACTCACCACTACATTACTCACTACCACTCACTACTACCACTAATACTACCACTCACTACCACTACTACACTACTCTACCACTACCACTACTACTTACCACTACCACTACTCACTACTACTACTACTACTACTTACCACTACTACTACTACTACTACTACTAATACTACTACTACTACTCACTACTCATCTACTACTAATTACCACTATTACTCACTACATTACTACTACCATCACTCTACTGCTACCACTATTACTAATACTACTGCTACCACTATTACTAATACTACTATTACTACTACTACTACTAACTAGATTAAAACTCCCGGCAAATTGCACCCCCCATGTTCGGCATTTATTATGGGACCACACCCTTAATAATAACGCCTGTCACACCCTGATTTGGCCCCCGTTTTGGTCCAGCGCATCTACCCCGCTGAACATATAGGAATAACGATTATCTCTACGAGTTTCTCTAGGATACCGAATTATCGGTTACAATTGGGCTTAAGGTTTGGGTTAGTGTTTGGATAAGGGTTGGTGACAGGTTTAGTTTTCTGATAATGTGGGTTAGGGTTGAGGCCAGGTTTAAGTTTAGGGCAAGGGAATATTTTCCGCCTGGAATTTAACTAAATGCCACCTGTATGCCTGAGGTGGTCCAAACTTCCAGGTACGGTCAAACCTTGAATTACGTCCACCTGTTGTCGTGAATAAACCCTGGGGAGCACTGGTACGGCTAGCTTCACGTTATCCCTCTCAAGAGCTGATATGGAAATTGGGAGTTGGTTACTCTACTACTGAGGGCCTGCTTTAGCAAACTGAAAAACGCAGTACATGACGGAGTACTGATAAAGACACAGAAGACCGGAATGACCATTTCTGGCTGGATCGGTGAGCACCACTTCATCATGCTTGATATTCTCGATCACAACCGAGAAGACAACGAGCCCGTGGCTCATTGGTAGAGCGTTCTAATTAATGACCAAAGGTCCAGGGTTCGAATCCCAGGGAGTATACACCTGGGATTGGGCATAACTGGCTGATGACGGCTAATAAGCCAGAAACGGTCATCGTTGTCTCCCTCTTCTTTTTGGTACGTTGCAAGTCGTTATGCGACGGCCTGCCCCTAGGCAAAACGGGACGACCATGTCCCGTAACTTGATCAGTGAACGCCACTTCCCCATGGAAACGCAATAATTCTACCGGCTTTTTCAGTTTCTCATATTGAATGCAAATTGATGTTCACCACATGCATTGAACATTCGTACACCACTGCTGCCTGTTGGCAGCTTGCGCATCTTACGCGGTTATCCTGACCAAGCCGGTGGGGATGGTCAGCTAAAATAGTTTTGTTACCCTTTGGCCAGAGCCTAAAAAGGTTTGCGTCAATTAATACCGGAAACTGGAGTATGTGGCAGGAAACCCATGCCCAAACATCTAGCGGCTACGCCTTGCAGCGGTAGAAAAGCGGCGAAGAACGTACCTGGGCATTTAGCTAGTATTTGTGTAAAGTGTACGGTAAATCAATCAGCATTTATTTAGCTGAAATTTCTTTTTTTCGGGTCAAGGCCTATAATCGGCGTAGAAATGTTAAAAGTAAAACATCAGTGAATTGAATGGTTCTTGTATTTATTCTGTTATTTGTACTTGAAATAGTCCGTCATCGGATGACCTTACAGGAGTCTTTAGCTATTTCCGTGGAGCCCAACAGAAGGACAATTCAGGTTTAACACTTAGTTATAAAGCCCCTGCAATTCGAATTTAGCCGGTAGACTCCAAAAAAAAGGATTCTGTGGAAGGTGGTTGATGTCTTTCCTTGGAGGAGAGGAGGACAATCCCCTTTTTGTTTTAGCAACAATGGAGAATGGGTCGAGTTCCACTAAATGAGGACATAGACATCAGGTCTCTTTGGCCATTTTTGTTGTTGCTAGAGGCCACTTCCGTCATGGGAACAATTCTCAATCTATCCCCCAGCCCTCGTCTGCGCGCGAAGATGGGGGACGGTGGACGTGTGTGTGTGGGAGGGGCAGGGGTGCGCTCCAACCTGTTGTTTTACGATTCCGTAGTCATGACGACCACACCTAATCCGTATGGTAAATGAAGCCAAATGATCTAACAGATGGTTACTTTTGTTGCACAAGAAACCGCTGTTTTGTTGCAGAGCGTTGGAGACAGAAAACCGGCAAAATTGCTTCGAAGGCGAGTTCGAAGGGGAGTTCGCGAAGAAATTGCTGCTAGTACAGTTCATTCCCTAACAAATGAAAATTCACGAACTTCATAGCACACGAACTACATAGAGCCCAAACCGCCCCCCAAGCCTCTCCGCACGTTATACTAAGTTAGAGAAAGGATAGACCTTTGAAAGAAGCCATATTTTGGTTCGTAAAGTAGCATTTATCAGATAAAAACTAATTTATTTTACCGAAAACATAAAATTGTAAAAAGGACTTCATCACATGCCACTTATTTAAGGCCTAATATGAAGAACCGCAGAGAAGGAAAATATGATACAAGGACAAAATAATGAATGCAGTTATAACCGAATGCATCATTTGCGCTGTCGATGAATACCTTACTATTTATGGTCTCTTTTGTCGACCTCCAGATTTGTCGCTCTCTGAATTTGATGGTCATCCAAACCATCAGTCGTCGGCAGTTTTTGACAGTTGCCGTCGATATAGTGTTCATGTGGGAATTTCTTTCCACCCAAACTGACTTCGGGGTCTTATCTAAAAGCAAGACTTAATCACAGAAGTAAATGCTTTTCCAAAATGAAAGTCCGTGATTAATATATTCCTGGCCAAACTACCTTCTCTTATTAGTTTCCTACTTAAAAAATGCTTTATTATTGCAGTCTGCAGATATAGGCAGAATGTCTTCATTCTTTTACCAAGTATGCGCGGAGAGAACATTGAAAAATGTTTCCTCTGAATAGTCCTAAGGGTTTATATGATGCTATCTTTTTAGTGTACGACGAATAAAGTCGTCATCCTATTTGCTTGTGGACCATTTTGGTCCCCCTTGCTATCTTCTAGGCACTGTTCTATATTTGATAATTATCGAGTGTATGGCCTGACTAACATCGAAAATAGTAATCAATGACTTACTTGGTAGACCTTCGTCTGCCAATTTCCGTAGGCACCCGAAATAAGCGTCAGGCAGGAAACGCTTTGACCTTACTGGCATGAAAAAGCGACAGCATGCCATATGTTCATTGAAATTTCGGGTCTGACCCTAAAAGGCCATATCCGAATCACCTGACTCCAGGTCCTGCACTTAATAATTTCAGAAATTATTTCCCCGATTATTCTCTGGAGTCCATATACCAGAAACCGCATAGAGAACGCTGGGGGACCCACTGAGGAGCCGAACCCCTCGTTGCTGTGTCACGCAGCAGCAGAAACATCGGTGAAACACGTGTCTGGGCTTTTAGCTAGTATCTTTGTCGGAAGTACGGTATAACGTCTTTGCCATATATATTTATATAGGAGAGATGACATTCTTTGAAAAATACAAACATCAATGCGCATATTTTCGAAACTGGTGACCCAGCTCGTTGTCAGACTCTGGGATGTTTACAAGAATAATTGACTAATCAAACGTCTCCAACAGAAGATTCTACAGTTGGGTGATTTTTGTGCCAATACGCGTTAAGTGCAGTTTGTCATCTTGTCAGGATTGGACGTGCACATTTGCCTTTGTCCTTGAGGACGTTTGATGTGTCATATACATCGATATGCCGATTGATGCATGCCTTATCGGAGTGCATTGTTTCCAGGAATTCGCGGCCTTTTCTCAATGGGCACTCCAAATGCTTTTCCATGCGAATTTGTACCCAGTGTCAAGTGTGTGCATGGTAACCTGGGATAGATGGTTTATATTCTGACCGCTAACTAAGGTTCGTGTATGCGGGTTGTTAAGGATTTCCCAGTTTGCCCACAATAAACGGCACCACAACGGTAACATGGAATTTTGTGGATAACACCTTTTTTATCAAGCTTACCAACCCCGTCCTTAGGGTGTGCAAGCTGTAAGCATATGGTAGCTGCTGGGTGGTGTGCTTCTTGTATCTGGTGTTTTCTTGGTTCTCCTTCGGCAAGTTTGATTACCTTTTTCACGTATGAGAGAGTTCGTCAGGTGGGGCCTCATAGCTCAGTTGGCTAGAGTTTTGGCCTACCCCTTGCTGACGTCGGTTCGAATCTCACCGCGGCCGCCGAGTTTTTCACAAGTGGGTCCAAGGAATTATTCAAATCTGTCAAAATCCTCTACATATTAATTGTGCCCGGAAGTCATCTGGTGGATTCTATATTGATTGCCAAGGAAATACTGCCTGGGCAGTCAGCTTACTGTATCATAATTGGTGGATTCCATAGGTTGCAGTAGGCTGGGTGGGTAAAATTGACCCAAGTGTGATTAAACTCGAGGGTGAACTAAAGCCTCCCTCTTGCTGGCGTGGGTTCGAATCTCACCGCGGCTGCCGAGTTTTTCACAAGTGGGTCCAAGGAATTATTCAAATCTGTCAAAATCCTCTACATATGAATTGTGCCCGGAAGTCATCTGGTGGATTCTATATTGATTGCCAAGGAAATACTGCCTGGGCAGTCAGCTTACTGTATCATAATTGGTGGATTCCATAGGTTGCAGTAGGCTGGGTGGGTAAATTGACCCAAGTGTGATTAAACTCGAGGGTGAACTAAAGCCTCCCTCTTGCTGGCGTAGGTTCGAATCTCACCGCGGCTGCCGAGTTTTTCACAAGTGGGTCCAAGGAATTATTCAAATCTGTCAAAATCCTCTACATATTAATTGTGCCCGGAAGTCATCTGGTGGATTCTATATTGATTTCCAAGGAAATACTGCCTGGGCAGTCAGCTTACTGTATCATAATTGGTGGATTCCATAGGTTGCAGTAGGCTGGGTGGGTAAATTGACCCAAGTGTGATTAAACTCGAGGGTGAACTAAAGCCTCCCTCTTGCTGGCGTGGGTTCGAATCTCACCGCGGCCGCCGAGTTTTTCACAAGTGGGTCCAAGGAATTATTCAAATCTGTCAAAATCCTCTACATATTAATTGTGCCCGGAAGTCATCTGGTGGATTCTATATTGATTGCCAAGGAAATACTGCCTGGGCAGTAAGCTAACTGTATCATAATTGGTGGATTCCATAGGTTGCAGTAGGCTGGGTGGGTAAATTGACCCAAGTGTGATTAAACTCGAGGGTGAACTAAAGCCTCCCTCTTGCTGGCGTGGGTTCGAATCTCACCGCGGCCGCCGAGTTTTTCACAAGTGGGTCCAAGGAATTATTCAAATCTGTCAAAATCCTCTACACATGAATTGTGCCCGGAAGTCATCTGGTGGATTCTATATTGATTGCCAAGGAAATACTGCCTGGGCAGTCAGCTTACTGTATCATAATTGGTGGATTCCATAGGTTGCAGTAGGCTGGGTGGATAAATTGACCCAAGTGTGATTAAACTCGAGGGTGAACTAAAGCCTCTCTCTTGCTGGCGTGGGATTGAATCTCACCGCGGCCGCCGAGTTTTTCACAAGTGAGTCAAATGAATTATTCAAATCTGCCAAAATCCTCTACTAATTAATTGTGCCTGGTAGTCATCTGGTTGATTCTAGATTGATTGCTCAGGAAATCCTGCTTGGACAGTCGGCTTACTGTATCAGAATTGGTGGATTTATACGTCGCAGTAAGCTTGCCGGGTAACGACACGCAAGTGTGATTAAACTCATGGCTCCCGGTGGGGCCTCATAGCTCAGTTGGCTAGAGGGTTGGCTGTACTTAAGCCTACCCCTTGCTGGCGTGGGTTCGAATCCCACCGAGGCCGCCGAGTTGTTCACAAGTGGGTCAAAGAATTTTTCTTTTGACAAGTTGGGATACATTTTTCACGTATGAGAGAGTTCGTTAGGTCATTGGCTGTGGTGCCTGAGTGGCCGTGTTTGACTTCTTTTCGCTTCACACATTGATGCACGAAGTCACGTGGGTATCCATTTTTGGAGAATATCTTAAAGAGGTATTTCATTTCTGCCTGATAACTTTCTTCATCAGAACAGTGTGTTTTGGCTCGATTAGGAGACTGTAGACAGAACTCCTATTGTGAGAGAAAAGGCAGCGAATTCCTGGAAACAATGCACTCAGATAAGGCATGCATCAATCGGCATATCAATTTAGATGACACTTAGAAAAATCCTGAAGGCCAAATTCAAATGCGCATGGCCAATCATGAAGGGGATGACAAACTGCACTTAACGCGTACTGGCACAAACATCGCTTAACTGTAGAATCTCCTGCTAGACATGGTTAATTAGTAAATTGTTCGTGTACACAACCCAAAGTCTAATGACGAGCTGGGGCACCAGTTTCGAAAATTTACGCATTTAAGTTTGCATTTTCCGAAAGAATTTCATATCTTATGATTAAAGGTCTTGGGATATCCGTATTTCAATACATACATACGATCTTCTAGCGGAGTGCTTTGCTCGACGATGGGAAAAGTGCACAATTCGTGAAAGTTTAAAGTGGGAACAATTATCCTTCTTACACTGATGACGAGATAACAAGATTCTACCGAAATCGGTGAGGGTAAAACTGGCAGTAAACGCCTCCCAGCGCTTTCAAGCCGCTATGCGCTATGGCCATCAATTGCTTAGAGCAGGGATCGGCAAGCTTTTCGGACTACTAGGCCATTTCAGGAGGTCAAGAAGGCACACTAGGCCAGAAGAAACAAGGTGTCCAAGGAAACGTTTATTATTCAAAAAGACAGTACGATCAATGGGAAACATGATGTTGCATGCTCTTAGAGACAGACACAATATCAGGTTCTAATGATTAGGAGTTCAGCAACAGAATGCCATTAAGGCGATTATCAGTCAGCTGAGAGCGCAGCTTGTTCTTACAAAACTTCATTTTGGAGAACAGCTGCTCTCACGAATAAGTGCGGCCAAACATTGCGATCACACGCTTGGCACAGGCTAACAACATTGGAAATTTAGCAGGTAGCTGCGCGTTGCTCCTGATCTTTAGGCATAGTAACTGGGTTTACTGTGCGGAAACTCAATGTCTGTAATATGACTATGGAATAAAGTTGCTTCGCACGTCACAGCACACGCACGTGCGCACAACACACGCCTTGGCCCCGGTAAGAGGTGACTGAACTTGTTTACAACACAACATTTGTCATCCCTCCCCGGTCAGGCGCTTCTGTTTCATACAAGCGCCTGACATCAGTTCTAAAAATAAACACGAGTCACAGCTTGAGCTGCAACCAGCAGTAATGAAGGGGAACAAAACCGCGACAATTCAATTAGGCCGGATCCAACAATAATTAACTAGAGGGGTGTTAGGCCGGACTGGAAGCGGTATCTGGCTTAAAGGCCGGAGTTTGTCAACCTCTGGCTTAGAGCATTTATAACAGATGCACATAATGGACTTCGTAAATTCAACGAACTAAAAAAACCAAAACATGCATTTTTGTCAAGATCAACTCCATATACACATTCGAAACTCTACACGAGACCATCGCGCGTGTCTAAGACATAGAATGACTCAAAAAGATAAGCGTCTTAGAGAAAAAATGGATGAAGATTTCCCCATAAAAGTTACGGTGATACTACTTGTCCAAACAAAGTCATAAACCTATCCTCTAAGGCCCTAACAACATCAGAGGTAAATGTGCTGTGTAAAGGAATGAAGTAAAATCCGTCGAAGTTAAAGTACCTTGACTTCCTTACCAGCTTCGAATCAATCCTATCGTCAACAGTTCTTACAGAATAAGAGAATTTCACAATTCCCATTGACACTTGAAGAACCGAAGTTAGCAATCAAAATTATCTTACGAGGAAAAAAAAGTCACAAAGGCACTTAAGCAAGACAAGTAAGTCATTATTCTACCGGCCGACAAAGG
This sequence comes from Schistocephalus solidus, assembly GCA_017591395.1. Taxonomy (NCBI): domain Eukaryota; kingdom Metazoa; phylum Platyhelminthes; class Cestoda; order Diphyllobothriidea; family Diphyllobothriidae; genus Schistocephalus; species Schistocephalus solidus. Next base: position 44,518 of record WEDG01007166.1, read on the forward strand.
AGGTGCCACCACCATCCGAAAAAAAGGAGAGAAGACGATTCAACATACAAACCTCTGTCTGCTAGCCCCAAAAAATTACAAAGCTCATGCATTAAAAAAAACATTGAAACGCCTTACGGGAGTTCAGGAGTTTTTGCTAAATCCTTAAAATACGAAGAACGCAAAATTGCCAAAATATATGGTCTTCCAAAAATTCACAAAACTTGTACCCCACTGCGACCGATAATGTCCTTAATCGGTGCACCTAACTATAAATTACCCCAGTAGCTATTTCACCAATTACATCCACTTACAAAGAACTCTGAGTAATCCATTGAAGATTCAAGAGGTTTTCTAGAAAAACCAAGAGGAGTCACAGTTATACCTGACGAAATAATGGCTTCACTCGATGTGGTCTCGCTCTTAACCTCGATCACTCTGGATTTAGCGAGACGCTGCACTGAAGAACTACTTTAGGCCTACATCACTGATGTGCCTGCCGAAGTTTTGCTCCAACTTCTAGATCTCAGTTTAGAAACCAACTTTTATTTCTCCGGAAAACGCTATTAACAATTTAAAGGAGCTCCTATGAAGTCACCCATATCCGGCTTACTGGCCGATGCCGTAATGCAGAAATTATAATCGATAGCTCTTCCTAAAATAGAAGCAAAACTATGGCTGCGCTACGTGGATGACACATTTTTCATCATCAAGAGAAAACGCGAAGACCTCCTTCACAATAATCTGAACTCTAAATTTCCAGGAATTGAATTCACGTTCTTAAAGAGGCTGATGGACAACTCCAATTTCTGGATGTCCTCGTACAACGAAAAACAGATGGATCACTCCATATATCAGTTTATAGCCAAGAAACATAGCCTGGGGTCATCTTACACTTTCAGAGTAACCACCCCGTCTCTCACAAAAGGAGTTCTGTCTACAATCCCCTTATCGAGCCAAAAAAACACTGCTCTGATAGAGAAAGTTATCAGGCAGAAATGTGTAAATAAGTTAAGCATCGAAGACCTCGAGGACCCCAGCATGGGAATAATGGGAGAATGCAAGCCCTCGAACGAAAATAACAAACAAGGAAATGTTACTCAAATATAACTAGTAGTATCATTAATGCCTTACTTTCTGACGTCACACTTGCAGCTTTCAGTTAGTGTTGTAGCTCGCACCATTATATCGATCTAGAATCAACCAGATGACTACCAGGCACAATTACTTAGTAGAGGATTATGGCAGATTTGAATAATTCATTTAATGCGGCCTCGTAGGTCAGTTGGCTAGAGCGTTGACTGTACTAAAGCCCTTCCCTTGATGGCGTGGGTTCGAATCCCACCGAGACTGCCGAGTTTTTCGAAAGCAGGTCAAAGAAATTATTCAAATCTGCCAAAATCTTCTTCTAACTAAGAAAACACCGGATACAAGTAGCAAGCCACCCAGCCACAGCTTGTACACCCTAAAGACATGGGTAGCATTTGGTCGCTCCATTTGTCTCGCGCAGATTGTGAATGCTCCTGTGGCCGCCTCCAACTGGTAACCAACCCTCACCTGTGGCTCCTCGAAGTTGGGTTCTTCCCAGCGGCCACACCCCGGGCAACCGTCACGACCGACGGGCTAAACCAGGTGAGGGTCTCCGGTGCTGTGTGTGCCTCCACACCCGGTATGTCTGACTCCCGAACTTCCCACCTCCGTCCTCTCAAAAATTCCTATGATGGGGGCGACAGCAACCCCGTAGGCGGCCCAGGCTAACTCGGGTCGTTCTCACACGAAAACAAAATCGTGACCAATAGTGGCGTTCGGCAGCCGTCTGGGATGTCCGAGCAGCCCTATGTAGGGACATCACTGCTTGCCTCCTAGCGGAGGAAGGGGCTACAAAAGGTGCCCTAAACAAATGCTGGGTATCACGTCTTCTGCAGCCGGACGTGGCTCGCAGATCGCAAAATACGCGGTCGTTAAACTCAAACAAACAACAATGCACCCGTCCCACTCCCCAACGCCATATCCTCCAGGCTGCTCGGGTGAGTCCACTGACACTAGCAGCCTGGAACTTTCGTTCCCTTTTAGACAATCTTAGCAGCAACCGGCCGGAACGGATGACGGCGCTAGTCGCTCGGGAACAGGCGCGCTACAAGGTTGACATTGCTGCTCTCAGCGCGACCCGATTCTCTGAGCAGGGTCAGCTGGAGGAGGTGGGTGCCAGCTACACATTCTTCTGGAGCGGCCGGACACAGGCAGAGCAACGCGACGCTGGTGTTGCCTTTGCCATCCGGAATGACATCGTGGGACGTCTGTCCTGTCTGCCGCAGGGTATCAATGATCGCCTGATGAGCATCCACATGCCTCTTCTGGGAGACAAGTTCGCCACCATCATCAGCTCCTACGCTCCCCCAATGACGAGCTCTGATGCGGCGAAGAACAAATTTTACTAGGAACTGCACGTCCTGCTAGTGAATATTCTGAAGGTGGACTAGTCAGTTTTCCTTGGTGACTTCAACGCCCGCGTCGGGACAGATCGCGCTGCCTGGCAGGGAGTGCTGGGTCCCCACGGTCTCGGTAGCTGCAAAGATAAGAGCCTCCTTCTTCTGCGAAACATTGCGGAACACCGTCTTCTTCTGGCCAACACTTTCTTCCGCCTTCCGACGCGGGAGAAGGCCACGTGGATGCACCCTCGGTTGCGGTGCTGGCATCTGCTGGACTACGTTCTCGTCCGGAGGTGAGATCGACAGGACGTGCTGGTAACCAAGGCGATCTGCGATGCCGATGGTTGGACGGATCACCGCCTCGTCATCTCCCAGATGAGGCTTCGATTTCAAACCCCGACAAAAACCCCAAGGTAATTGACAACCAGGTGAGGTAATACTCTTATATTAAATTTGCCTGCTTACTGTTTTGAGTTCAGTAACCAGATAATCCAAAAACTGGAGGCCATGCATGCTCCAGATAATAACGCCACCGTGGAGACACAATGGTGTCAACTGCGAAATGTCAGCCAGTTCACCGCCCTCGAAGTCCGCGGACGTGCATGCCGTCAACACCAGGACTGGTTTGAAAACAATGACGCCGACATCAGCAGCCTATTCATGGAAAAGAATTAACTACACTAAGTGTACATGGAACTTCGAAATGAAACCACCAAAGTAGCCTTCTTCAGATGCCACCGCCTTGTACAAGAATGGCTGCGGGAGATAAAGGATGCCTGGATGGTCCGAAAGGCTGAGAAAATCCAGGGGTATGCGGACCGTAATGAAATGCAAAACTTTTTCATTTAATTATCTGGGAAGAAGGCTGTCACACAACACGAAAATTGATGACGAGGTTGCTCAACGGATCTCCAAAGCCAGCCAGGTATCCGGCCAGCTGCAGGACTTCGCGTGGAATCGCCACGGTATTCACCTGAACACAAATCTGAAGAGGTACAAGGCTGTCAGCTTAACGACATTCCTTTACGCAGCAAAGACCGGGACCGTCTACTCTAATCAACCCAGGAAGCTGAATCACTTCCATCTCAGCAGCCCCCGCAGAATGAGAGTTCGACCGTCGATTTTGACAAGGTCCACCGTATGCTCCACACCCGGTGGTGCAGGGACGGTAACTTGCGCGTGAATCCGTTTTAAGTAATATTAGCCTTGCGCTGCAGCCTCCGCACTCTCTCCTCTTCCACCATCTGAGCCCAGTGTCAAGACAGACTCAAGAAGACCGGAGATGGGAGAGGGCGCAGGTGGTTGGCGTGGCTGGAGCCACCCCTGGGTGCACCACTACACCTGACTCGGATCCCACGGAGTGGGAGTGCCATAAAGGCCGCATTAAGAAGGAGCCATTGCAGCTTGACTCTCAGTCCGCTAGTCAGCCACTCCATACAAAACACACATTGCGCTGCCCACGCGGTCCGAGTTATCCCGTCAGTTGGCAACATTCCAAACCATGGCTTTTAGCGCACCATCAAAGTTTCAAGCGCGTCAGATTGCTTATAGTGAGGAAAATGCGCTGAGCTGTTGGCATCACTCTCTCCCCCACTCCCACAATCAGACCACCATCCGAGCCAGCAGTTGTCTGATGTGGGAGTGAGCACATTGGCTGACTGTTCGGCATACCCGTCTTCGCGCATCACAGCACGAGTTGGCCCCCATAACACAAACACCAGGATTCACTTACTCAGAGGATACGGAGGAGCCATCGCAGTCTGACTCCCAGTTTACTGGTCAGCCACTCGACACACACAGCACATACACTGAGCCGACGTTGTGGTCTGGTGTAAGCGTCAGATTGGCAGCCTTCCAAGCCACGGTTTCTAGGATACCGTGATTTTATCAGGTACATTATCATGATTGCTGAGGCAAGTGCAACTGCGAAGGAGCGGCCACCTGGTAAGAATGAAAGACGAGCGACTACACAAACGACTTTTCTACGGGGATGTCGCTACGGGAGCTCGCCGATAGGGAGGTCAAAAACGACGCTACAAGGACACTTTGAAGAAATCGCTGAAGCAAATGCAAATCTACCCGGCGACCTGCGAGGACCTCGCGCAGGATAGACCGGCATGGGGAAGATCTGTGAAGACTGGTGCAGGAATCTATGAGGCCAACCGGATCGCCACCGCCAAGGCCAAAAGAGCGGCATGAAAGTCACCAGCGCCCCGGACCAACACCACCAATGCCGAGGCCCTGCCAACATGCCCACGCTGTCAACGCATTTTCCGCTCGCGAATCGGCCTGTTTGCACATCCTTGGACGCAATGCACCAACAATCCGACATTTCCAACTTCTACGTCACATTCTGCCAACCCTCCTTTGGACTCCCACACCCTCACTCCTGGCATCAATTCCATTATTTCCACCATCATAGAGACCACATCCCTCTACTCATCACCTGTTACCCACACCACCGCCTTCGCCTTCACTACCACCACCACCACCATCAGCGATGGGAATCTCTCCTAGGCTGTCCTCAATGCGACCGCACATTCACCTCACACATCGGCCTGGTCGGTCACTTGCGAATCCATCGTACTGAGACTGGTGAGCCAGTGCCTGGAGCACCAACACACAGCAGAGATCGTCGCCTCCACTTTCTTCACTGTCCTCGCGCATTCACTCATCGCATGGACCTATTCGGTCACATGCGCATCCACGACAGCCTGCGGTAAACCACCGTAGGCTAAGCTACATCATCGCACACTACCAACACCAATACATCGACAACACCCTCACAATCACCATTTACCAGAGTATATCACGGTTTCCTAGAAACCGTGGCTGGGAAGGCTGCTAATCTGACGCTTCCACCAGACCACGCCGTCGGCTCAGTGTATGTACCGTGTGTGTCGATTGGCTGACCAGTGGACTGGGAGTCAGATGGCGATGCCTCCTCCATATCCCCTGACTTAGTGAATCCTGGTGTGTGCGTTATGGTGGCCAGGTCGCGCAGTGGCGCGCGAAGACGGGTACGCCGATCCGTCAGCCAATTCGCCCACCCCCACATCAGGCAACTGACCGGCACGGACAGTGGTCTGATGGTGTGGGTGGGGGAGAGAGTGAGGTCAAGAGCTCAGCGCATTTTCCTCACTATCAACAATCTGAAGCGCTTGAAAATAGCATGGTGCGCTAAAAGCCGTGCCTTGGAATGTTGACAACTGACGGGATAACTCAGACCGCCAGGTCAGCCCAATTATGTGTTTTGTGTGTAGTGGCTGACTGGCGGACTGAGAGTCAGGCTGCAATGGCTCCTTCTTAATGCGGCCTTTATGGCCCTCTCACTCTATGGGATCTGAGCCAGGTGTGATGGTACGCCCAGAAGCGGCTCCGGCCGCGCCAGCCACCTGCGCCCTCTACCATCTCCGGTCTTCTTGACTCTGTCTTGACCCCTGGCTCAGGTGGGGGAGGAGGAGAGAGTGCGGTAGTTGCAGCACAACTCTACTATCACTTAAAACTAATTCACGCGCAAGTCACCGTCACTGCACCACCTGGTGTGGAGCATACGGTAGACCTCGTCGAAATCAACGGTCGAACTGTCATGATGATTGTGAGGGTGTTGTCTATGTATTAGTGCAGATGGTGTGCACTGATGTGGCTTAGCCTCCGGTGGTTTACCGCAGGTTGTCGTGGAGTCGCATGTGTCCTAATAGGCCCTTGCGGTGTGTAAATGTGCGGGAGCATTGTGGGCAGTGGAGTTGGGCGCGGTCACTGTATGTCGGATGCCCAGGCACTTGTTCACCAGCCTCCGTGCGATGGATTCGCAGGTGACCGACCAAGCCGATGCATGAGTTGAAGTTGCGGGCGCATTGTGGGCAGGAGAAATCGGTAGAGGCTGTGGGATGTCATTCATTGTAGTGGGGGTGGCAGTGGCGGTAAGAATGGCAGGAGCGGAAGGTGTGCATAATGTATCGGTGTTGTCGGCAGTGCAGTGAATTCCGCTGTCATGGATGCGCATGTGACCGAATAGGCCCATGCGAGGAGTGAATGCACGAGGACAGTGAGGAAAGTGGAGGCGACGATCTCTGGTGTGTGTTTGTGCTCCAGGCAGTGGTTCACCAGTCTCTGTACGATGGATGCGCAAGTGACCGACCAGGCCGATGCGTGAGGTGAATGTGCGGTCGCATTGAGGACAGCTTAGGAGAGATTCCTCATCACTGATGGTGGTGGTGGTAGTGAAGGCGAAGGCGGTGGTGTGGGTAACAGGTGATGAGTAGAGGGATGTGGTCTCTATGATGGTGGAAATAATGGAATTGATGCCAGGAGTGAGGGTGGGGGAGTCCGTAGGAGGGTTGGCAGAATGTGACGTAGAAGTTGGAATTGTCGGATTGTTGGTGCATAGCGTCCGAAGATGTGCAAACAGGCCGATTCGCGCGCGGAAAATGCGTTGACAGCGCGGGCATGTTGGCAGGGCCTGGGCATCGACGATGTTGGTCCGGGGCACTGGTGACTTTCATGCCGCTTTTTGGCCTTGGCGGCGGCGATCCGGTTGGCTTCATAGATTCCTGCACCAGTCTTCACAGATCTTCCCCATGCCGGTCTATCCTGGTCGATGTCCTCGCAGGTCGCCGGGTAGATTTGCATTTGCTTCAGCGATTTCTTCAAAGTGTCCTTGTAGCGTCGTTTTTGACCTCCCTATCGGCGAGCTCCCGTAGCGACATCCCCGTAGAAAAGTCGTTTGTGTAGTCGCTCGTCTTTCATTCTTACCAGGTGGCCGCTCCATCGCAGTTGCACATGCCTCAACATGACGTGGATACTGAGGATTCTGGTTTGCTCCAGGACTTCCGTGTCCGGGATCCTGTCTTGCCATCTCAGCTTCAGTATTCTGCGGAGGTAGCTGAGATGAAATTGATTCAGCTTCTTGGCTTGGTTCGAGTAGACGGTCCAGGGTTCCGCTCCGTAAAGAAGTGTCGTCAAGACGACGGCCTTGTACATCTTCAGTTTGGTGTTCAGGTGAATACCGTGGCGATTCCACACGGAGGCCTGCAGCCGGCCGAAGGCCTGACTAGTTTTGGAGATCCGTTGGGCAACCTCGTCATCGATTCTCGTGTTGCGTGGCAGCTTGCTTCCTATAGAAGTGAAGTTTCTTCGTTTTTGAGTTGAGCACAGTCGACATTGATTCGGGGAGCATTGTATTCCGCGCTGGGTGGCGGCTGGTGCATGACAACTGTTTTGGCTGCACTGATTGTGAATCCAAAATCGGCGCAGCCTTCGGCGAAGAGGTCAATGCTCCTTTGCATGTCCTCCTCCGTCACGGTGTTAAGGGCGCAGTCGTCCGCGTAGAGCAAGTCATTGACTGTAGTTGAAGGCACGCGCGTTGGAGCCTGCATACACCGACTGTTGAGAAGGTGCCCGTCAGTGTTGTAGGCGATGCGGATACCAGGCTCCTCATCACGGTAGGCGTCCATCAGCATAGCCGAGAACATGAGACTGAAGAGGGTGGGGCCAGTACGCAGCCCTGCTTCACTCCGTTGGTCACTGCGAATGCTTCGGATACCGTCCCGTTGTCAATGACGCGCACCGTCATCCCGTCATGAAGCTGACGCACCATGTGCGTGAACCGCTCGGGACAACCCAATTTCTGCATGACTTTCTACAGTCCGTCGCGATTCACTGCCTCAAAGGCTTTCGTTAGATCCACGAAGGTAGTGTAAAAATAAGTTCGCATCTTCTTGCACTTCTCTTGTAGCTGGCGGGCGGCAAAGATAATATCGGTTGTTCCGCAGTGTCGGCGGAAGCCACGTTAGCTTTCCGGGAGCAGGCCCTGCTCTAGGTGACCGTTAAGACGATTGAGAAGGATACGGGCGAAGATCTTCCCAGCGATGCTGAGCAACGAGATGCCTCTGTGATTATCACAGAGTTTCCGGTTCCCCTTCCGTTTGTAGAGATGGACGATGGTCGCGTCTTTGAAATCCTGAGGAGCTTGTCCTTGGCGCCACATCTCCTGGAAGAGTGTTGTGAGTTCTGCCATCAGCCGGGGCCCACCGTGCTTGTAGACTTCCGGGGAAATTGCGTCGGATCCCGGTGCTTTACCGCTGGAAATCTGCTGCACGGCCCGGATGGTTTCTGGTAGGGAAGTCGTCAGATCCAGGTCATTGTTCGTGTCCACTTGAGGGAGCCGGTCTATGGCAGCATCGGAGATGGCTGATGAGCAATTAAGGACACTTCTGAAGTGCTTGGCCCAGCGCTTCAGAATTTGCGATTTCTCTGTCAGCAGTGTTGTGGCGTCCAAGCTGAGCAGCGGTGCGAACCCCTTGATACACGGGCCGTAGATCGCCTTGATGGCTTTGAAGAAGTTTTCATTTCATTGCGGTCCGCATAACCCTGGATTTCCTCAGCCTTTCGGAGCATCCAGACATCTAGCCTCTCCCGCAGCCATTGCCGTACAAGGCGGCGGCATCTCAAGAAGGCTGATTTGGTGGCATCAGTCCGATGGTCCATGTAGGCTTTGTGTAGTCCATTCTTCTCCGCGAGTAAGTTGCTGATGTCGGCGTCATTGTCGTCAAACCTGTTCTGGTTTTGACGGCATGCGCATCAGAGGACTTCGAGGGCGGTGGACTGGATGATATTTTCGCAGTTGACACCATCGTGTCTCTGCGGTAGCATTATCTTATGGAGCATGTAGTTCCTCCAGTTTTTCGGTTATTTGGTTGCTGAAAGCAAAACAGTGAGCAGGCAAATTTAATATAAGAGTATTTAACTTACATGGCGGCCACTTACCTTGGGGCCTTCATCGGGGTTGCAGTTGGAGAATCATCTGGGAAATAACGAGACGGTGATCTGTCCAACCATCAGCATCACGGATCCTCTTGGTTACCAGCACGTCCTATCGATCTCGCCTCCGGACGAGAACATAGTCCAGCAGATGCCAGCGCCGCGACCGAGGCTGCATCCATGTGTACTTCTTCCGCGTCGGAAGGCGGAAGAAGGTGTTGGTGATGGTGTTCCGCACACGTGCGCAGAAGAAGGAGGCCATTATTGTTACAGCTACCGAGACCGTGGGGACCCAGCATTCCTTGCCAGACAGCGTGGTCCGTCCCGACGCGGGCATTGAAGTCACCAAGGACAAACTAGACTAGTCCGCTTTCGGCACAGTCGCCAGCAAGGGGTGCAGGTCCTCGTATAATATGTCCTTCGCCGCATCAGAGCTCGTCATTGGGGGAGCGTAGGCGTTGATGATGGTGGTGAACTGGTCTCCCTGACATGGCATGTGGATGCTCATCAGGCGATCATTGATACCCTGCGGCAGACTGTACAGACGTCCCACGATGACATTCAGGATGGCAAAGGCAACACCAGCGTCGCGTTGCTGTGCCTGTGTCCGGCCGCTCCAGAAGAATGTGTAGCTGGCACCCACCTCCTCCAGCTGACCCTGTTCAGAGAATCGGGTCGCGCTGAGAGCAGCAATGTCAACCTTGTAGCGCGCCTGTTCCCGAGCGACTAGCGCCGTCCTCCGTTCCGGCCGGTTGCTCCTAGGATTGTCTAAAAGGGAGCGAACATTCCAGGCTGCTAGTGTGAGTGGACTCACCCGAGCAGCCTGGAGAGTATGGCGAGGGGGATGGGGACGGGGGGTATTGTTGTTTGTTTGAGTTTTACGACCGCGTATTTTGCGATCTGCGAGCCGCGTCCGGCTGCAGAAGACGTGATACCCAGAATTTGTTTAGGGCACCTTTTGTAGCCCCTTCCTCCGCTAGGAGGAGAGCAGTGCTGTCCCTAAATAGGGCTGCTCGGACATCCCAGACGGCTGCCGAACGCCACTATGGGTCACGATTTTGTTTTGGTGGGAGAACGACCCGAGTTAGCCTGGGCCGCCTACGGGGTTGCTGTCGCCCCCATCATAGGAATTTTTGAGAGGACGGAGGTAGGAATTTCGGGAGTCAGACATACCGGGTGTGGAGGCAAACACAGCACCGGAGACCCTCACCTGGTTTAGCCCGTCGGTCGTGACGGTTGCCCGGGGTGTGGCCGCTGGGAAGAACCCAACTTCGAGGAGCCACAGGTGAGGGTTGGTTACCAGTTGGAGGCGGCCACAGGAGCATTCACCACCTGCGCGAGACAAATGGAGCGACCAAATGTTATCTGTGTGGTGATACCCCTAACTAGTACACCTACACCCCCCGCACAATACTGAAGCTGAGATGGACAGACAGTATCCCGGACACGGACGTCCTGGAGCAGACCGGAATCCTCAGCATCCATGCTGAGGAAAGTGTAACTGCAATGGAGCGGCCAAAGAGCGACTACCAAAACGACTTTTCTACGGTGATTGCGCTACAGATGCTCGGTGACAGGGAGGTCAAAAAAGACGTTACAAGGACACTTTTAAGAAATCTCTGAAGCAACTGCAAATCAACCCGGTGACCTGGGAGGACCTCGCCCGTGACAGAATTGCCTGGAGTAGATCCATGTAGACTGGGGCAGCAATATATGAGGCCAATCGGATCACCGCTGCTAAGACTAAAAAGGTGATACACAAATCGCAAGCAACGTGGATCAACATCGCCAACGCCCCAACCCTGCCAACGTGCCCACGCTGCCAACGAACGAATCGGACATCTTCGAACTCAATGCAGGAACAATCCCACAACATCAGTTTCTGCCACAACTGCCTCAGACAACATGACGACAACCACCCCAACCACTGACAACCACTTCATCGATGCCCCGCCGCGCACGCTCACCTGAACCATCCTCCCTTCTCCATCCCCTGCGCTGATCAAGGCGATGATCACCATTTGTCTTACCCCCACCACTTCAGTAGCCACCTCCAACTTCCTGCCACCTGCTTCCTACAACACCACAGCCACCCCCAGTACCAGCGATAGGGACTTGGTACTAACCTGTCCTCATTGCGATCGCACATTCACCGCACACATCGGCCTGGTCGATCACTTGCGAATCCATCGCACAGAGACGGGCGAACTAGTGCCTGGAGCACCAACACACAGCAGAGACCACCGCATCCACTGTCCTCACTGATTACGCGCATTCACTCATCGCATGGGCCTGCTCGGTTACATGAGAATATCACGAGGCGGTAAGTGCCTTTGGTGGCCAACTGGAATTACGCTCAGACCTCGCAGTCAGTCCAATGTGTGTTGTGTGGTGTGGATGACCGGTGGTCTGAGAGTCAGGCTGCGATTGCTCCTTCTTTACGTGACCCCCGGTACTCTCATAAATGTGAGATGTGAACCGTTAAACCATCTGTTGCGTGAACTCCTGGTGCTTGTGTTTGGGGAGGGGGGGGGGGACAGATCGTATATGTTGGATGCAGAGACGAGGTCACCAGCAGCTGTGCCCACTTCCGAATCAGACAAATGATCGGCTCGGAAGGTAGTCTGATTGTGAGGGTGGGGGAGAGAGTGAGGTCAACGGCTCAGCGCATCTTCAACGCTATAAACAATCTGACGCACTTGAAGCTCTCATGGTGCGCTACAAGCCGTGCCTTGGAAGGTTGCCAACTGACGGGATAACTCGGACCGCGTGGTCAGCCCAATGTGTGTTTTGTGTGGAGTGGCTGACTGGCGGACTGAAGGTCAAGCTGCAATGGCTCCTTCTTAATGCGGCCTTTATGGCACTCCCACTCCATGGGATCCGAGCCAGGTGTGGTGGCACGCCCAGGGGCGGCTCCGGCCGCGCCAGCCACCTGCTCCCTCTCCCATCTCCAGTCTTCTTGAGTCTGTCTTGACACCGGGCTCAGGTAGGGGAGGATGAGAGAGTGCGGTAGCTGCAGCGCAAGGCTACTATCACTTAAAACTAATTCACGCGCAAGTCACCGTCCCTGCACCACCTGGTGTGGAGCATACGGTGGACATCGTCGAACTACGAACGTCGAACTTTCGGGTTGTGTGTGCACTCGTTTACTGTTCCAATTCTCGGGGTGGCAAACAAAATACTCAAATCCAGTCAAGCAATCAAAATGACATGACCAAATTTACGCCTTTCTACTCATTCAAATTCCACTCAAGATTTTCTATAAGTTAGGTCTTTAGTTCTATTTTGAATTATTAAATATTCGTATTACTAGCTTGAAAATATGGATCAAACCATGGTAGTATTTGGGTAGTGAGTCAGAGAAACATCATATTTATTTTACCAAACTTGTCTTCTCCGATCATCTTTGGTTTTCCAATTCTGACCGACTTTGTTATTACCTGTATCCTAACGCGTTAACATACAGTCGGTGCCACAACATCAGTAAAATGAAGTCCAGTTATTTTTCCTGGACGAGTGCCGTTACCTCCATACGATGAGGTGTGAGCAGGATGTAAGCCAAGTTTGATTAATTTTGACACTACTGCCCCAGTATGCACTCCGGAATTATTAATAATCGGTTTCCTGGAATATCTTGTCCACATTTGTCAGGAGCTCAGTCCTTAAAATAAACCACTTTCCCTGTAGGTCACAAAAACTCAACAGGGGTCGAGTAAATAGCGTTTAATAACTAAAACAGTACTAGAAAAATACAGACTAGAAACGTAGCTTTCATTGTTTTTGAGAGTGGATGGCAAAATGCTCGTCACTTCTGGTAGTTAAATAGCCAGAAAGTAGTAGTCATCAGAAAGCAATTTCAGGATACCAAAGAAGTTATAGTGTACGATAAAAAGACTCAAATATATTTAGAATTACTGACCCATTAATAGCGCAGTAAGCTATGAGTATTTTTTATTCATCGACTCAACCGATTCCTCACATAAAAATGTATATTACAGTTTGTCTGATAAAAAACATTAAGCGTCGTGGTATGTGACCGGTCACTCAGGGAAGGAGAAAGTGCTGTAGGTTTACAATCATTGTATGGGATGGAAAAACAAATGACACGGAAGATCTAGTAGAGAAATGGAAGGACGATTAATCGACTATGCTAATTCGTTTCCAAAGGAATTCTTAGAATTTACCTGCTACTTTTCATGAACCGGAGCCAATCTAAGAATCTATCAAATTCTGTTTTTTAGCGTACCCCGCATGCATATCAGGAGTACAACTACAACCAAGCAGACATTTAGGACTGAAATAACAATTACTTATATGTTATATACGTAGCAATTATTTTATCATAAACATAACACAGTGCACTTTGCAGTTTGTGACGAGTAATTCAGTTTTCAAAAGCAAGTCTAGAAATTTACATGAATATTCAGAGTTGCATACTGTCGGCTCATGCAGGATTACTTGCAAACGCCCAACTCAGCAACGTGGCCCGATATATTTGGCTTACTCTTCTCTGACCGAAATAGCCTTACAATACTGCCAACTAAGGAGCTAAGTCGAAGTTGCCACAGCATGAACTATATGCGGAGGAGGGTTCGACTCACATCAGTGGGTCATTCAAGTTAATCAATTACTTTCAAACGCATTTATCGATTTCTCTTGGAAAGACTGGTTACATAACCGAAGTAAAGGAAGATAATTAAACCTGTAACTTAGCGCTGATTTTCCGGTGAACAAGATTTATTTAGATGGCTGACAGAAGGTGACACGCAAAAGAAGCATGAAAATCTTCTCCACCACTTGCGAAAACTTCTCACTGACCATAATAACGGATGAAACGGTGGTCATCCACCAGCCGTCACCCAGCACCACCTGCAATGCACCCAACTGGAAGCCGTGGACATCTTCACCTACCTGGGCAGCACCCTCCCCAGCAGCACAAAAATCGACGATGAGGTCGCCACTGGATCACCAAAGCCAGCCAAGCCTTCAGTCGCCTGCGGACCGTCATCTGGAATCGACACGATCTTCACCGCAGCACCAAGGTCAAGATGAACATAGATGTCATCTGGCCAATGCTTCTGTATGCAGCGGAGACCTAGACGGTGTATAAGAAGCGGGCGCGGAAGCTCAACAACTTCAATCTCAGCTGCTTCTGCAGAATACTAAAGATAAGATGGCAAAACCGGATACCGAACACATAATTTTTGTAAAGAACTGGCCTCCTCAGCACCTACGCCCTGCTGAGACAAATACAACTGCGCTAGAGCGGCCATCTCGTGAGGATGTACGACGAGCGACTACTCAAACGACTCTTCTATGGAGATGTTGCCACGGGTTCTCCTTGACAAGGGAGTCAAGTGCGTTCGCCTGGTTGTAGAATTCTCCCTTAAGCGAACCTCCAGGTGGGGTGTTTGGGAGAAATCGTTAAATTCCATACCGGAAGAGGGCATTCTGAGAGATCTGGAGATTGAGAAGAAGAAGATGCGATCGCTGGGACAAGAGGTTAATTCGCCTGACCTTTCGTATTCCAACTCGAACCCATAATCAGAAACAGTACCAGAGACGGGCACTTCGTACACAGGGAGTTTCATTATTTATAGGAAGTAGTCGTAGGATGCAGACTTGGAAATTAGATGAAAAACAGTTGGAATAGCCGACATCGAATATGGAAATACTTAGCAACATGTCATTAAATACCAGGTATATCGTCCCCCCTATCTCCTTGTCAGCAGCCGAGCTATTTAAAGGAAAGCAAACAGTGGCTGTCCACAAAAAAACATCTGAGATTCTTTGTTTGAGATTCTTTTTTTGAGATTCCTTATTTGGAGGGCTAAGTGGCTGACCAATGAACTGAGGGTCAGGCGGCAATGACTCCTTTTTACCCCCTGGTAATCCTGCTGTTAGTGTCGAGGGGGCCAGGTCGTGCTGTAGCGCGCGAAGACGGGTACGCCGATCCGTCAGCCGATGCGCCCACTCCCATATCAGGAAACTTACCGGCTCGGACGGTGGCCTGATTCTGGGGGTGGAGGAGAGAGTGAGGTCGACGGCTCAGCTCATTTTTTCTCACTATAAACAATCTGACGCGCTTGTAACGATCACTGTGCGCTAAAAGCCGTGGCTGTAAAGGTTGCCAACTGACGGGATAACTCAGACTATGCGGTCAGATCAGTGTGTGTTTCGTGCGTAGTGGCTGACTGGCGGACTGAGAGTCAGGCTCCAATGGCTCCTTCTTAACGTGGCCCTTAGGGCACTCAAATTCAGCTGGGATCCGAGTGTCCCTTCCCTTTTGTTGGAGTGTTATGGTTTGGGGTTGGAACACAGTGCGTGGGCTTGCGCCCCCTCCCATCTCCGGTCTTCTTTAATCTGTCTTGACACCGGGCTCACGTGTCACTTTTCAGACACGCCAGAATGTGTGCTTTTTAAAACATTTAATTTTGGTGGTCTGCAAAAACCCCGCTCAATAAATATGACTACTTAATTAGTATGCATTCTTATATTTCTTTTCGTTTTTATAGGAAACATTTTCAAAAAATCATTTACTGCAAGCAGTAGATAGCCCGTCACCTCTTCTTCGAAGTTTATACTCAAAGGAAGAGCCTATTTAGATTTCAGAATGTTTCCCAATTTCCGAATAGGATTGAGACCGATCTGCCATTGCATTTACACCTCGGGTTTTTTCTACAAGCTGCATTCTTTACATGCATGGAGAAGTATCAATTTCGCTATAACCGTTGGGCGGCAAAATAACAAGCGCATAAGATTATGGTTTGAGGGTGGGCTATCTTGTTTACTTAACGAGGAGCAATGGATATTATAGGATCCTGAAAATCTCCTTATTAGATACCTTTTCAAACCCACAGATATCCTTCGTTTGAGTATAAAATTTGAAAAAGAAAACGTTTGCTATCAACTGAGCAGAAGAAAGGATATTTTTTGGCACGTTTTGGAGGAAATATATTTGACTTTGTGCGACGACCGAAAAGCAAGGTGGAAAATGCATACTACTTAAGTAGGCATTTTATTGTGTGCCGTTTTTGTAGGTAACCCAGAGGATTTTTGTTTAAAAGCCCACAGCTTGGCATCTCTGGCATATCATGGGATTATGTTACACGTGATCAATAGCCGAAGCCCACTTATGTGTTTCTACCTATTCGAAAGCACGCTTCGGAATTTCGGTTGGCATTTTATGGGAGTGGTAAATTTGTGAAACTAACTCATGAAAGTTGCTTTTAACATCCATTTCTAGCCCCGCCGTGGATCAAATGGTTGCGCAAGCAGCCACTGCACCTATAGTGGATGTTCAACCGAAAATAAGCAATCTCAAGTTTAGGACGACCGTCCAACATATAAATTTATATAACAGGGAATCCCTTCCCTGTTGACCTACATTCGAGAAGAATCTGATGCCAATAGTACGAGAGAGGCTGTCAAAGGACCTACGAAAGTTCTCCGGAACGATGTGTCAACGATTCTCTTAAATATTAAAATCAGCTAGGATATAAGTATTCCGAACGTCAAAGCTGCATTAGCAAACCAGGCCATCAAATCATCAAACCTGCATCTGGATCTACAAATCAGTAATATTATAAAACTGCTTCTGGGTGTAGTTCTTAGCTTGCAAACTTAAAGTGCACGTATGATCTTAATCTATTCTCCTGCAATCAGTCAACATGCGGAATATGTTGCACTGCACGAATAGTCCCGCCTAGGACAAACAGGCGCCTCAAGAACTCTGAAAGATATCTTTGAAGTACCAAGTTAATACATCACATCTTCGAGATAAAAGTGTCTCCTCAATCAAATTGCGATTAAGTGGAAAGAAACAAAAGGAAGGAGCTTCGTTCAGAACTGAACCGGGAAATATGGGAAAGTAGTACAGTTAGTTCCTGTGGGTGATATTATCAATAATAAGGGCAGGCAAATACTCTGAAAATAGTGTATTCAACTATACGGAGCCTGTACAGAAACATGAACGAGTTTATAAGTTTAGTTAATGAACGTAATTGGATATTATTACTTTGACTGGAAAATGCGTCTTAAAGGTAGTGAAGAACACGAAGAAGCATTCAGCCGCTATTATCTTTTCAGAATGGAGCACAAAAACCAAGGAAAAGGGGCATTGTCTATATTTATTGCAAATGAACTCTAATTGTCGGACAGCACCGTATGAAAAAAGAAGAGAATTTGTATCTGTAACTATTTTCGTCGAGTACACCCGTCCAACCGCCCGTAGCATCCTCCAAACCAGACCCCGAATGTGATGTCTTTTTCTTGAGGGAAATGAGCGAAACCTGCCAGAACAAGAATATGGTTATTGTGAGGAATTTTACCGCACCCATTACCAACTGTATGCTTCTTAGGAAAAATTGCTAGTAAACTGGCATGAACTAAAAATTTTAGTTATTGTGATGGATACTTCTGACCACAGTGGATCATTAATGGCCGGAGATGACAGTGGAAATGTTACACTGCCAGAATTTGGCATTCAAAAGCTCCAGTTAAGCAAGTAAACCGTGAAAACTGCAAAGACTTTGCGTTTACCCTGCATGGGGAGCGTTTTTGGACCTAAAATATTATCCACTACGGAGACAGTTATAAAATTCTACTGCACTGCTCGTCAAAATACTCCAAACTGTCTACTGTGTCATATTTGCGTGCTCATTTTTAAAGCACCTCCATTTCGTTTGCCGATAACCATCATCAGAATTACAATTTGAATAGTGAGCTGTGCAGGCCTCAGATTCATTATCGATTCTCACGCGAAATAACACCACGAAGTGCATTATGCTGACCTTTTCTTACTCGATTGCCGGATCTCACATTATCCTTTCGTACTACGCTCAGAAGTAACCTACAATGCTGCTTCATATGCCCTCGCGGAGCAATGTCGCGGTGTCAACCCTACCCGGACTGCTGACGATCGTTTCGGGCTCCTCTGTCGGTGGTCTGAAAAATCATCCCTTATAGTTGCATGATTTCTCCCAGGATGAGGAGCGTTTTGAAGCCTCATACGCTCTTATCAGCATGTCGGTCCTACCTAATTCTCACAATAGTGACAGATTTTGTCTCCTTAAAAACCCACTAACACCATTCAATATATGACTTTTCCATAAAAATGCCCAATGAGTTTTTTTTCACTCTCTGCTCTTTTATCGTTTTTTTTCACCACTGATTTATGTCATTTGTCATCGCAAAGAAGCGGACCAACTATTCATAACTTGACTATTTACGATTTCAAACTCGTTTTATTTTATTTTTTTGTACTGACAGTACCCTTCCAGATACTCAAACAAAACAACTATCTATGTCTAAGTTGAAAGAACCTGAATGTTGGGATAAAACAGCTGGAAGGGGGCTCCTTCAGCCCAAGATGGCAAGTTTCAGCGGACAAGCATGTTGCCTGGAGCAGTTAAATTGTACTGGAACATTTACTTGATCCTCTCAGAGGAAAGAACTATCTGCTGCATATAAGCATGGAACTTAGAGTCACCTTATCAAGAGGCCCTAGAATTCGGAAGCTCCTTTGATGGAGGAGAAGTAACAACATGTTTGCAGAAGTACAAAACCCGACCGTGATAAATGTAAACGCCATTCTTCAACAGCAAACTAGCAAGGAAAGGCAGTAAGGGTAACATCCTGGAAGTCGATGTGCGCATACTCAATATAGTATTCCATCTGCAAATCGACCGCTGTCCACGGGTTTTCTCCAGAATTGCGCATTGTATTTACAATCAAAACGAGGCAGGATACGTCACAATAGAAGTTTTTCCAACGCCAGAACAAATTTCATTTATATCGGTGAACATCGAAAATGAAATGATCTTCTTCTCCAGAACACTGACCGCACCTAGAATGAGGATAGTATGCAAACTTTTACATCGTTGGCTTATAAACGTGCATACAGATAAGCGCACTCCAGTGCTTATACATAGTATTGGCTACTACATTGAAAGTAAAATATGATGAAGGGGAGGTGACGCGTAACTTAGCCCACTTTAGGTCTAACACAAAGGTTGGAAGCACAATAGGCGCGTCCCAATCAAAAGATATTAGTGCGCTACTTAAAAGCTTACAGTAGGTTGTATTGTAAAGTTGAAGTTCACCGGGCTGACCGTGTGGCATTGGGGACAATGGGGACATTTATTTACAGAGCTTTCTATGGGGACAATTATTTACAGAGCTTTCATTCCATTGGATGCCTACCGTTTCTTTTTCATTTTGCGCGGGCTATTGTCACCTCATGTAAACTTTATGTTTTTTTATAAATTTCGGATTTTAATTTACTTTCACCGTTTTTCGTGCTTTTCTGTTATTGTATTGCCCCACCCATAAAATCCTTATTACCAGGGCTCCCGTAAGACAGGCTATCGGGTTTAATCATTAAATGTGGGACCCACCTATTGTGCTCCTATCCAATAAAGGCTCAGAACTCCTTGAAAACAGTTGTTAAATTAAATATAAAGTCCTAGACAGCAAATCCTACTATGCGTCCTTAAAATGCCTGGATAACAAAGAAAATTCTAGAAAAGGCATGGAGTAAAACCTACCAGTGCATGACCCCATCAGAAAAATAAACGGAAACAATTTTTACTTACTATAAGCACATTACAATGCTTCATATTGAGGATTTCGTTTAAATGTACGTCGTTTTCACGCACAGTTGGGAGGTCGGTTTTCATGATAATCACCATATTCTCCACAGGAGGCTTGTGCAGAGACGGTGGCTTGCACGTGCGTTAGTTTTAAATGATAGGCGACTTGCGCTGCAGTTACCGTACCCTCTCCTCCTCCCCCACTTGCACCCGGTGTAATGAAAACGTTAAGAAGATTGGAGGCTGAAGATGGGACAGGTGGCTGGCGCGACAGGAGCCCCCCTAAGCATGCCGCCACACCCACTTGGAATGGAAGTGCTACAGAGGACGCATTAATGAGGAGCCATTGCAGCTTCACTCTCAGTCTACCACTCCGCACAAACACACACACAGACCGATCACGCAATCTCGCTATCGTGTCATTTGGCAGCCTTCGCACACGGCTTTTGGCGCACTCATGAGAGCTTCAAGCGCGTCAGGTTGTTTATAGCGATGAGGATGTGCTGTAGTTATCGACCTAAATCTCTCCTCCACCCCCAAAATCAAACCACTGTCCGAGCCGGTCAGTTGTCTGATGCGAAAGTAGGCGTAGCAGCTGGTGACCTCGTCTGCGCGTAGTACAAACAGGGGGTTGAGCAGCTCACATCTCGCATACCTGAGGGCACCAGAGGTCACATTAAGAAGGGGTTAATATTCCCGACCCTGCCCACGGAGATAGGCAAGCGTTTGGCTGGGCCGTTAGTGTACGCGCTTTTTCGGCATGTGCAGCTGTGGTCCGTGTCTGGGCGCTGCTAAGTGCGGTAACGCAACCGAACCTCGGAAACGATCGGCTTGAGTTCCGGGAAGAGTTTTTTCTTTGTAAGGAGTGCTCACCACCCCTGGAATCGGGTTGTCCGGAGATAGGGTATCGCCTCCGTAAAGCATCACCCCTCTTTGTGGTGTCCGGAACACTCTGGTCGGTCCTTGAAAATCCGAGGGAGGCATTATGATTTTTCGTGGCAGGCCGTACCCATATCCGCATCAGGTCTCCAAGGTGAACAGCCTCTGGCAATAGAATAATGTAGGTAAGGGAAGTCGGCATATTTGATCCGTAACCTCGGAAAAAAAGGATTGGTTTTGAGGGCCGAGTCAGACACGCTGGGCAAAAGAAACGTGTCTGCTCAGCCTGCGGCTGGCTAGTCGACTAGCTGGACTGTGGCTGCAACTGCTGCTGCTGGGTTAACGCCGCTGCTTCCGTTGTGTGCGTGTGTGTGTTGCTGCAGTGCGCGGCGTTACCTGCGTGGCGTGGTCAGGCAACTGGCCGCGTAGCACGGTGCGCACGTGAGCGCGCGTGTGCGTGCATGCATCTGGTTGTGGTGGATGCCTCAGCGGCGCGGTGTGACCTTGACCAGTGGGCTAACTGGCTGGAAGTGGGCAGAGTGGATCGTGGGCAGGTCCAGTTATGCCTGTCCCTTTGGTTTGCGCTGGTTATTGCCGTTGCTATTGTCGCGGTTTCGGCCACGATGATGGTTGCAGTGGCGGCGGTTGTGTAGCCTCGGGGCACTTGTCTGACGTCAAACGGCCAACGCAGAACTGGCACGGACTCGGGGAAATCTGGACTGTCTAATTAAAAACAAAGCATTGCGATGTCTGCTGATCGGTTTTGACGCAATATGATTTCGCTCAGTGCTCTGAATGCTCTGACTGCAAATTTCCTCCAAATTTGCAACCCTGACGATAGTCTCCATGTTCTGTTTATAATCGAGGCGGGTTCTGATGGTTTCGCCTCTTTGGTGATGGACTATGCAGTCAGCAAGGTCGCATCTTTGATGATGATCACGTGACCTCTAATGTTCCCTCTTCGTTTCGACCATGTTGTCTCATGATGAGTTCGTCCTCTCACCTCCACTGGTGTTTATAAACAGCAGCTCTGACTGCTATATTATCTCACACCCGACAAGGCGCTTTCCGAACCCCCAAACGTTGTCAGCAACATCACAATACTATCCCCATTGCACTTACCTTTTATTTTTAGTGAAGAAGTTTTTCTCCGTGTCGGACGGATTCTTTCCCCGGACTCATGGAAGACATCTATTATTCTTCCTGTCTCTCGGTCGGGATCTCGTTCGGACGTAAATAATTATCGAGGTGTTCACAAAACCCTGGCTCCGTGTTATTCTGGCAATGAAAGCGAGCTCTGTGAACTATTTGAAAAGTTGCAGACACTCAATTCGATGTCAAAAATAGTTGTGGT